>VZSC01015388.1:84481-101018 GCA_013398225.1 Steatornis caripensis
AAAAAAAAAAAAAAAAATCCCTGATCGGATAACCGTGTCTGGCCATCGTTTATAGCCACCCAACCCGTGAAGCACATATCAAAGTGTCGGTCCTGCAAAATGCCAAATTGCACGGTGTGTCGGGGCTGCCCGCACACGATGGGGAGTCAGGAGTCAGGCAGGCTCCTCCCCAGCACCACAGCCCCCCCAAACCTCCTCTCCAACCTTCTCAAACCCCACGTGCAGATCAGCAGAGACTTCTCTGCCTAACAGCTGGCATGCAACGCGTCCAAATTTGTATTTTAGGAACAGTTTCCAAAGTCTTCAGCATCCCCAGCTTGACAATAGCTGCTTAATAAGCCACGTTTCAAGTTCCACAGCAATTAGACTTCAAAATCCCGTTGCTTTTCACAGCACGGTGCGTCCACACCAGCTCCCTCCCAGCAGCTAATGGGAAAACAGCCTGCTGCAAGCCAGATGGCTGTCAGCTCCACAGGTTGCAAGAAACAAGATCACCCTCACCCACCTCCTCAACAGCAACATTAGAGAAATCCCTCAACACTACGTTGTTCACTGGCGTTTCTTGTTAACCCATGGCTGGTGAGGCACCCATCTGCGTCTTCAAGTGCGTGCCACGTCTGAAATTTGGACAGAGATGAAAAGACTTGCTGGATGAAGGCTCCTCATACCAGAGCGTTCTCAGCATAAATGTGGATGTTCAATGGTTGAGTCGAAAGTGGTCATACCAACCTAAATAAACCTCAAGCAACATTCTGGGCACACAACATGATGCGGTAGGCCGCAACGTTTCTTTCCTCAGTCTACGAAATCTCCTGGTTATATCTGTAGTAAGAGTTTTCTTCAACTGCGTAGAACTTGTGCTTTGAAGCTCTGCTCCCTCACGTACCTGGTGTTAAATGCCACACAAGCTCTGGAGCATAAAGCAAATGCCAATGCAGATGGCCTCGGAGGACCTCCCCTTCGCAAGGGACTTGGTGTCACCTGAAAGCCATGGGCATAGGCATATGATGGCACCAGACAAGGGACCACAGCTCCACAGGCTTCAGCAGCATGGCCAGCACCGGGAAGGNGCAAATGTCAATGCAGATGGCCTCGGAGGACCTCCCCTTCGCAAGGGACTTGGTGTCACCTGAAAGCCATGGGCATAGGCATATGATGGCACCAGACAAGGGACCACAGCTCCACAGGCTTCAGCAGCATGGCCAGCACCGGGAAGGTGCTCAGGAGAGATCCCATCAAGGCCTGATACATTTTTGGTGCCCGTAAATGAATGGCATGCAGGTCTTTTTTGGAGCGACCAGCAGACGGTGCTCCTCCATACATGCCCAGCATAAATGATGACTCCGTTTCTGGATAATTACAGTCAATTCGTAATTTAAAGAGATGATGCTGCTGTTATCCCCAGGCCGAACGTGACCCACAGAGCTGAAGAAACACAGAGTGAAAACTCCCAGAGCAACCTTCACACCACGACTGCAAAGGCCCAAGGTATTTTAACCTTCACCTCGGAGAGTCAAAGCCGCTTACTAACTTAGTGCCCCAAATCAAGCCAATTTTTCAGACTTAACTGCAGGCACCTCTTGCCTGCAGAAGCATGCCGTGCCACGATCCCATCACTTGACCTACCGAGAAGCGAAGTTCCGTTCGTTACGAACAAGCATCAAGCATGACCATGGGATTAAATTCATGATGTGAACTTCAGTTATTCACCATGCCATGTCCAAACGGCCTGGAGGAACTGGAAAGGGTTCCCCTACCCGAGCTGGGTGCGGCTGGGGAGACAAGAGGCACTTCTTTTCTGCCGTGTGCATCACACGGAAGTCAATGCTTTCCTAGGCGACATCAGAAATAACCCAAGTATCATTGCACTTGGAGCACAATCATAAGCCTTTACTCAAGCAATAGGTATTTAACGTGCAATTTCACTAAAATCAGGGCAGTCCTTAAGTAGAAACTCTGAGAAAAAGGTTATTTTTATTTTTTTATACATATATATTTATTAAACAAAGCTACAAGTGCAGGAATGAGAATTTGGAGTGACTTTGTCATCAGCTTACTGGGTCAGAAGAGCCATAATTCACCTGAACATGAGGAGGAACTTCTTTACTGTGAGGGTGACAGAGCCCTGGAACAGGCTGCCCAGGGAGGTTGTGGAGTCTCCTTCTCTGGAGATACTCAAAACCCGCCTGGATGCATTCCTGTGCAACCTGCTCTAGGCTAACCTGCTTTAGCAGGGGGGTTGGACTAGATGATCTCTAGAGGTCCCTTCCAACCCCTACCATTCTATGATTCTATGATAATTCAAGCTTTCAGCTTTTCAGACCACCTCAGGAGGGCAGGCAGAGCTCAGGGACAATCACGGGGACAGTGGCCTCACCGAGGCAGCACCAGGAACCCAAGCGCAGAGCCACCCAAAGCTCAGCTAACAGATCAAAGTGGGTTTCCATCACATCCCAAACGTCAACTGGATCAACTCCCTGTTTCCCTTAAGAGCACAAAAGGTATCACCGAAACCTATTTCCCTAGAAATTTCAGAATACCAGATGCAAGTCTCAGGTTACCATAACTATTGGAATATAATTCATGAAAATAAGGCGCAGCAAACTCTGGTACGGGATGTGCAAGGAATGAAATAACCTCAAACCACTGACTTGATAAACGTAACAGTCGCCGAGATTCCGTTTTGATCAGACACATCACACCCTCACCTCTGTCCCTCCCAGGATAATGAGGTGAGCCATGCATAGGTACTTTCCAAACTTAAGACCATGCCCACCCAAAGCCAAGGAGACTGCCGAACACCAACCGCTCTTTGCCACCATTTACGTTTTCCTCCTCACCGCAGCACCTCTCGCCCTGCCGCTCGCCCATGCACCCGCTCTCCCCGCAGGGATGGCAACAAGCCCTTATCAGAGCATTATTAAGCGCTGCTGTCAGAGCACAGCCTCCCTATTCTCAGCTACGGTGGAGATAGGACCCGCTTTTCAGTAAACAAATGGCACATTCAGAAATACTTTAGTAAGAGCAGAGACTTGATCGGGAGAGGAGCGGGTCCTATCAGAGAGCATCAGCAAGATGGATTCGACAGCAGAAATACAAGTATTTGCTTTCCCCTCCTCTCCCCTGTCCTCCCTGTATTGTATTTGCAAAATGGGGTTACTTCCACATGCAAAGTTAAGGATGTCCCCTGCATTAACCGCACCACGTAAACCTGTAAGAGGCAAGGGTCAGTGCTGTTTGTGGGGTTGAAGCAGGCAAGGCAGATGCAGCCACAGCCTTCATCTCTTGGGGTGTTTCAAAAGCTATTCAGCTTTCAAATTATGAGCCATCGTTCAGAACTGTATTCATCTCCAGCACGTCCAGCTGCCGGGCTGGCTCTTTCAGGCCTCGGCCATTGCATTTTGCTCTGTCCTGACTTGCTAAATTACATACGCTTTGTGTGAGCAGGAGGAGTGGAGCCAAGTCCTTCCAAAACAGCCTCTTCCTTCCCAAACTAACTACATTGAAGGTTAGCCTGACTGCAGGACAGGTTTGTCCACACCCCGGGTTTTGCTTTTTTTTTTTTTTAGGTCTTCCCAACTTTCCAGCTTCTTCCCAGGCACGTGAGAGCAAGCAGCCAGGCATCAGCATCACCAGCACTTACAGAAGCGGCGAAATCATCTTCCTGCCCGACCGGGTACCATCGCTCCTGAGTCACCCAAAGATCACCCGAGCTCTCAGCATCACGCACGGCTTCAATCAGGGCTTCAACATCCGCTGCTGTTAATGCTTCCGAAATTCCACTTGAGCGTTTCACGGGGTGCAACGACAATTTGGAGTTCAGAGCCCCCGTGAATACCCCAGCGACCAAGTCACCAAACACCCAGAGGTTTGTGCAAAGGAAAGGGATTTATCTAGACAAGCGCCAGAGCTAAGCATCTTCCAGTTATCACTGTAACAGCGTCTAAAAGCAGCGGTAACCAACAGAGATGCACCCAAAAAAACTGTCAGTCTACTGGCTTTGAAGCTTAAAGACAGAAGAAGCAAGACTTTAACCTGAGGAAGGCACTAACCTGCCTGGTAAAGACACTTGAAGCTTATTATAACATGGCTCTTAAACGAAGAGAATTTGGGGAACTATTCAGAAAACAAGAGCAGTTTGGGGTTTTTACTGTGGAAGAGCAGCAATGGAGCCCCTGGCTGAAGGCAAAAACAGAGCACTGAAAAACACCTACAGCTGAATGATCATTCAAGAGGTTGCTTTCAAAAACAACAATACAAGGTTGAAAACTTGGATGCCCTTCCAGAAACCAGCACAACCCCAGGACGGAGTATTTTCCCCCCCACCAAAAAAAAAAAAAACGACTGCCTACGCAGCGCAGTGCATCTTCCCGCCGTCACACGGGCTCTGACATTGCTCCGTCATGTCGGACGTTCACAACAGCACAGCAAATTGCAAGATACAGCCGCCGTTTAGCTTCAATATGAAATTAAGACAGAGGCGTTAGTGCTATACTCCAGAAAGATTACAAAGCTATTTTTAATAAGGGGTTATAAGACGTTTTAAGGAGACTAAGTTGGTTTCACTCAGCTCACGTGGCTGCAGAGACAAAACCTCGCACAAAGAAAGAGCCAGAAGTTGCTTGACAGAACTTGCAGCGCTGAAAATTATGTAGTTACGACTTAAAGAACGCTCTCCTTTGTTGTCTTCGAACAAAAAGTTTATATACTGCCAGTTTAACCATCAGGTTTGGCTTTCTCACAGTTTTACAACATCACAGCGCTGCGCCTCTGCAATTTCTGTTGCTGTTTTGGCCAGAAACCCCAAACAACACTGTAACAAGGATAAATTGCATATAAGGTTTGCAGCACAAAGAAAACACAGAAATCTGGCTTTACAGATTAATATTCTTCCATGCTCGTGTACTTAAGATGCATTTCGTCGAGCGGACACCTTCCCGAGCTGGGACGCTCAAGGCAAACTCCCACACCAGGCTCCTCACCCCCAGCCAATGCCGGTCACCAACAGCTGGACCAGAGCCACGTCACGTCGGACCCCACGCATCTCCCCAGCACCCATCAGCCACCCGCTGTGCCCAAGGGAGCATCCCTAAGGCGATGGGAATCCGCAGCCCGGGGACAGTCATCTCCAGATAACACAGATTTATTGAAAGCCAGGTAGTGCCAGTGTTTTTTCTTAAAAGAAAAAAAAAGAAAGCAAAAGAAAACCAACCAAAAAAACCCCACCCTGAACCTGGGAAAGGGTCAGCACAATAAAATAAAAATTTAAAACTACAAATAACAGTAAATTATTTCTATCCTGTGACTGTTTCTCCCTCCCCCACCACGTACCGCAACCTCCATTATCTGAAAAGCGTTTATCTGAAAGTGGGTCATGTCTCCTGGCATTACTAAATCTTCCCAAATTTCCCCCGATTAGTCAAACGCAATATCCTCCCTGGCATGTGAGTGATTGAGGCAGTGTGTAATGCCATTTTTCCCCTGAATGAGCCACATCAAAGAGGGTTATAAGCCGAGAGATGGCACGTCAGATAAAATAGCCGCCAACAGATTGTCCCCAAAAATATTACCGACGAAAATCAAATCATTTTGTTGGGAGGTTTTTCCTTTAGAAACATTCAGCCTTTAGTACTGAACGCAGAGAGGCAACAAACTGCCTTCAGAGTTGCTAAAAAGGATGAAACCTCACTAACTTACGAGCTGCGTGGACTGATAGTTGAAAACACTTCCGCGCGCTACAGTCCCAGGGATTTTCTATGAGCCACAACACCCAGGCTGCTCTTCACACAAGGGCACCAAAAACCATCGTGCAGGAGATGAGCGACAGCCTAAATTTGGGCAACACCTCGCAAGCGGTTGAATATTCAAGCAGAGTCACTGGAGATGAAAAAGGAGGGACACAAAAAAAAAAATCAGTAAACCTGCTACTCCAAAAAGAAAACACCGTTTAAAATTGGGATGTAACAGCAAGCAATCGTTCAGGCATCGTTTATATCCCAAGGGTTCAAAAAAATATCATCCTCTGGAGCAGGAAGATGCCAAGACCCTGGGAGGATGCTCAGCCGGGATGAGCGCTGCCCTGGGACTGAGCTCCCTCCTCACGGGAAAAGAGTTGGAGCTCCTACGCACTTATCAGGTCAGCAATTAGATGAGATTCGGGCAAAGTTTAGCAAGTAACAGCAGAGTTTGCATTCTGCTGATTTACTTCACGTGACCTTCCAGCGCTTAAGCTTTGCACCCAAGCAAAGACTGCCAGCAGACAGCGCCTTTTTCCAGCCAAAACCCAAATAACATTAAAAAAAAGAAAATAGCAAAAGCTTGGGGAGCCTACAGACTTTTCGGTATTGCCAAATAGAGTATTCTATTGCTGAAAACAGGATATAGCATAGGCTTTTTTTTTAAAAAAAAAAAAAAATAGTTCTTCACCACGCTATTCCTCAGACAAAAACCAGGACCCCAGGGAGGCTGTATTTGGCCAAGATCAGCGTTTTTTCCGCCTGATGCTGGATTTCGGAGCGGTGCTTGGGGAGGAAAATCCTGCTCACAGCTCGCTCTTTGGGGACCATGAGGAGTTGCGCAGCCCAGAACAGCCTCAGCCATCCCATCTTCTCCAGCATGGAATGTCAGGTGCTCAAAGGCAAATTCAAGCAAGTTTTGCTCCTAAAGATGACTTAGGCCCACCTTGATGGTCAAGCAAATGGATATTTCAGGTTCCTCAAAGCTGGGCAGCATCATTCATGTCCATCTGGCATCACAGGGAGGGTGACCGCGCTTCTGCACCATGACCTTTCTCTCTGGCCAGGGTCTTTGTAACGCCCAGGGCCATAAAAGACAAGCTGCGGGAGAGCCAAGGGCAGGCTCAGCTCAAAAGCAGAGCCCTTCACGAAGGGACCTCGGTCCCCTGAAAGCCATCCAGCCACAAACAACACATCCCCAGCCGCACTTCAGCCTGTCACGGCCAGCCGGAGAGGAAAGAAAAATTGCACCTCTTCAACACCAGAATCTGGGGCGGGGAAAAACCCAATTTTTGGAGAAGGGAAGTCACCCGAGGGCAGCTCTCCACCAACGCCCGGGTGAGATGTTCGTGTCCCGTGCAGACATGGCTTCCAGAAGAGGTTTTCAGTGGCGTTAGCTACCAGATAGTAGTGCCGGTGTTCACAGTCTATCCCAGCAGAAAAGGGACTTCTTATAAGGCCAGGTGAAGACAGGAAAGCAAGGGGACAGCACGATGACACAAGGCACCGACCAAGCACCGGATGAGCGGCACATGGTTTTTCATTCCCTTCATTATTTTATTTCTTAGCACTGAACGTGGTGTTGAACGCAGGCATCAGCTAGGGAAGAAATACTTGCTCCGCAACCTTGGGAAAGGCTGTCGAGAGCCGCACCTGTATTAGCACACCTACCTCCCGCTGAGGCCTATGTGGGTCTGGAGCAGGACCACCTTCTCCTGCACTGTCACCTTGGCTCTAAAGCAGGACACACGGCCCTATCACGAGATGCGGGACCGATCCAAGACCAATGTAGTCCAGTACTGCCACATGAAAGCCACCTCCAGCTCTCCATCCCCACCAGGAGATAAAATGTCCTTGACTGAGATCTGCACCGTCCCCAAAGCTCTCGGTGGGTACTGTTCCTCCACCCAAGCTGGACATCACACTCGCTACCCAAAAACCAGCAATACCCAAAGCACACGCGTTATCAGAGCTCAAAGTAATTAAGAAGCATAAATCCATAAGGGAGTTACTCAGCTTAATTAGATTGCAAATTATAGCTTCCATCATCTCAGCACCTCTGCCTTGAGATGTGCTTAAGCTGACTTTCTGCTTGCTTGGGGCATAGCACCAAGGACCGGCTTCACAGCAGGCACAGGGATCAGATTTTTCTTTTTTTTAATTTTTTTTTTATTTAAACAGTTTTCAGCACTCATTTGCTAAGACACACGTCAGCAGCCCCGGCTGCCTGCTCACGTCCAGCCCGCTCAGGGATTTGGCAGCCGGAGGTTTGCCTGAGCCACCTGAAATTGCCCCTGCAGCAATTTCACAAGAAACCAGACATTCCCATCAACAGCCCCTGTGATTTTTAAAAGCCATCTTTAAACATATTAAGGGTCGTCTTTTTCTTTGAAGAGCAGTGACTCGCCAAGACACATCCCCGAGACGTAACGTGTCATTTTGATACGTAGCGGCTGTGATTCACCCGCAACACATCCTGCTCCCAACAGCCCCGTAAATGGTGGTTAGCACATCCTACCAGCACCTCGCACCTCAGTGGGACTATCGTAAGGCAGCTTGGGCGATGACTCACGGGAAGGGTGAAGGTATGGATTAGCTGCGTTTAAGTGCTGGCTCCACAGCTCCGTGGAGCCACCAAGTGAAACACATCCCGTGGTTCAGCAGGATGGGAAGAGGTCATGAGCTGAAAGGGTTGGTCAACCTCAAGCATGGAGAAGACTTGTTCTCAGGGAAGAGCTAAGCAGGAAGCATGTGGCAAACGGAAACTCCCAGGCAGAAGGATGGATGAGAGACAACAGGAACATCCAACAGGCAGGACGGACAGATGGACACAGCACGTATCTCCCATCAAGGAGCTGGGCCACATTAGCACCAAACACCTGGAGCGCACCCCAACGCCGGGCACCCAGACAACACAAAACCACCCCACTGCTGCCATCACCAACACCCATATGGGAACATGAAATATGGGCTGAACGAGGTGATGGTCGTGCATGAAGGAGGAGATGGCCACAGCATCCTGCACCATCGAGTTGGGGAGGGCAGCAAGACCTGTGACACAGCATTGCTGGCGATCTCCTGCAACTGCCAGAGCGGGGTCTGAATGTCCTAACAGCACCATCAGCTTCAGACAGACAAGCACAGGGGACTAAAAGCCAAAAAAAGTTGCCGGTGGAAGGGAAAAATAAGTATCAAATGAGATTTGGTCAAAAGCGGTGAAGGATGGTGGCACGGCAGGTCTGGAGCACACGCTGCTGGAGGAGCTGCACCGCCATCCCACCACCGTGCACCAAACCACGGGTTTGGGGCCATACCCTGCAATTAGGGGCTTACATTCCTTATAGTAAGGGTTTATAGACCTACGTTGCTTATAGTTCTTGTGGGCCGATAGTCCAGCCTCTGACGCATTTACCCCATTCCCATGACTCACGGGTTTCAGTTGGCCGGAGCAGACTTTGAACACGGACAAACTGAGAACAAAAGGAGAGCACAGATGGGAGGAAAGGTCACGTTTCCAGCCTGCGGACTCCTGCCTCTAGGGTTGTTCCCTCCAAACCCTCTGGATACCACAGGAAAGGCAAAGAGCAGAGCTACCAAATCCTTAATAGCCTCACTAGCGACAGTGACAAGTTTACCACGACCTGGGCATCAGGTTAAAAGAGCATTCAAACGAGGAAGCTCATCACCCCCTGGTCCTTCCCAGCCCTGACACAATCTCCAGATGGGTCTCTGCTCATTTCTGGAGGACCAGGCTAAGCCAAAACTCAAGTCAACCCCACAAGGTGTGTCTTGCAGCAGGGCAGAGGCATGTGAGGGCTCTACACAACCAACTCCAGACACCGAAAGCTTGAAAGGAATTTTTTTTTCAGTTTTGCTAAACAGCAAGCTCCTTGCTAAAATGTTTTGCAACATTTCAGGTGACTGCCAAAGCTTGGGGTCTTGCTGCCATAAAAGCAATCATTTTCCTCGCCTGAACTGTTGTTTGTGCTGATATTTCTTTAACTGCCATGAAATGCCTCCGTTTGCAGAAAGGGTCAAAGAACAGACAATAACACCACAAAAAAACTTCAACTCAGGGCTTCACCTACGCTGCCCACTCTTTATTACGCCGCCGACTAACTCGGAAGGTCCAAAGTTCACCTTCACGTTAAAGTTCGGCTACTCCCATAGTTTCGTACACTACTCCTTTTTTGGCCAGAGCTACGAATGAATTGGTGTCTGAACTACAAGTCCAACATGCCTAGAACTGCATCACAGCTACTGAGATCAGCCTCAAATTACATATATATATATATTTGAAACACAAACACATGCAGACTGCTTTCTTGGTCATCAGAAGGGATGCAGGCATTCACATTCTGGGTCGTTATTTCCTACACCCAGTTACGGGCAGCAGAGAAGAATAATTAAGCAAAAATCCTCCATTATAAATCCATTCCTTAACAGCAGCCAGGCTGCCTGTGACAAATACCTTCCGTTAAACCCCTTCCTAAGGGCAAAAAAAGATTAGGACCAACTCATCCCAGCCCACCCCATGCCACGTTCTGCCTCAGGCTCCCGACCTGCTGCCGGACCCAGGTTTCCACCCTGCACCCTGGTGTTAACCCAGCAGTGAGCTGCAACTTGGGCTTGTGTGCAGTGGGATTCCCCGTCCCAATTTCACACCCTTAAAACACTAGCAGGGCAGGAATTCTTAAAAATAATTTCTAAAAACGGCAAGCTGACTAATCCCAACCAGGAAGACGGCATAAAGCTGGAATCAAGCTAATTAAGCCCTGCCGGAGTCATTCCCAGGGCTGTGCCACAGCACCCGCACTGAGCTCCATGTCCCTTAGCTCAGCGGCTCTCACCTAACCCCAGCACAGGTGCTGTTAAACCCACAACCGAGATCAACAACTGCACGAACAGAAAAGAAAATGCGGTTATTTTTGCAACGCAAAGCCACCGGCACAGCATGCCCTGCAGAGCACGGGGTGAACTCCACCCGTCTCCTGCCCGTCGAGGGAGGAAAATGCCCACAAAGCCACCAGCACCCATCTCTCACCTTCCTTGCACCTACTCAAGGCCATATAACTAGTGGACTGAATGGTAGTTAAACCCTCCAGATCAGCTTTGCTTGTCTCACCTCTGTGCCATCCCAGGGAAGCTGAGGAGGTCCCNCCCGTCTCCTGCCCATCGAGGGAGGAAAATGCCCACAAAGCCACCAGCACCCATCTCTCACCTTCCTTGCACCTACTCAAGGCCATATAACTAGTGGACTGAATGGTAGTTAAACCCTCCAGATCAGCTTTGCTTGTCTCACCTCTGTGCCATCCCAGGGAAGCTGAGGAGGTCCCCGAGAGGCCGTGGAGGTAGCCATGCCCTTGGCATGGTCCCCAGCTGCAGAGAGATGGCTGGAGCAATCTTATTTTACATTTCAATTACCTTCTGTCTGCGACTGCAGCTAATAACGAGGCAGGATCAGGAGGAGACCCAGGGATGCCAACAGATCCAACTCCTTCAGCCCCATCCTTAAACAAAAAATCCCTACGTGGCCTCCAAGCTGCCCCTCCGCTTTGTGGCATGATCCCGCAATGTTCTTATAATCCAAAAAAAAGAAGAAAAAAAACCCCTAAAACCTTCAAATACAACCGTTTTTCCTAACAGCAGCTGCAAACAGCAGAGGCAGGAGTTCAGGAGCTCTGCATCCCTAAAAGCTCTGCAGCAGAGGTCCTGTGGATGTCCCAAACTGAATCCCAAACTTTCCCTGTCCCCCATACTTATTCCCAGAAATTTATTCCTACAGGATGCACAGAAAATCTCTGCTCCTTCCCAGCTGCTCCTCAACCCCAAACCAGCACACAGGCATCCACTAAGGATGAATCCTCTCCAAGCCTTGAAATCATTTTCAGAAAGGTTTTATGCCAGAAGGTTTATGCCAATTCATCGGCTCAATCAGCTTGTGATCACACTGGCAGTATTTATTTGCTTTTGAAAAGTTTCTCCCCAGAGTCAGAAACCACCAATTCATTCCAGCTACTTTATTTAATACAACTGAGTGAAAACCAGAGAGTTTTCTACACCCAACACTAACCATTAGAAGAGGATCTTCTTAATGCACTAAGTTTTATCGTCTATTTAAAAATACTTGGCAAATAACAGTCACTTTGCACAATCGGAGGAAAAAAAAAAAGGAAGAAATACTGTGGTTTCTTATTCATCCAGAGCTTGCAAATCTTCTGAAGAGCGTATCTCGAGCTGCACAACACCCCAGGAGCAGAAAGGCACAGCTTATTCCCCAGCCTGGCAGAAGCACTATTCTGCATCAGGTTCAGAGGCTACGCTTAAATTAACAATTAACATATTTGAAGAAGTACCTTTAAGAGAGCAGAACATCCAGAAGCAAAAGCAATTACATTTGGTTTAGTAATATGAAGAGCTTCACCTTACAGTAACGAAGGCTAGCCATGCAAACAAGCCGAATCCCCAGTTTAATGCCGCAAATCAAAGCGTTGCTGGAGACGGCAGCTTCCAGGGGCGATGCCCTCCCTCCACCCTGCGTGGCACCCAGCTCTGAGGAGCAGAGCGTCCCCATTATCTCATTACAGAGTAATGCTGGCATCTGCACAGGCTTACAGGGATTGGACTGCAGTTACCTTGGCTGTAGTTTAGCTGCATCAGCAACAGGTTTCTTTGGAGGGATCTGGCTGGAGAGGAATGCAGGAGCACTGCATGCAGGGAGCTGCCTTTGCCTCCTGCTTCAGCTCAGAAGGGTTTGAGAACCTCCCCTGCCCAGCTGCAACCAGTTTGGCCGGGCAGCGCAGCAGCTGGGCACATCCCACCGCTGCCCCGCTCCAGCGGGAACCCCGGGGACACAGCAGCAGCAGGACCCAGGCAGCCTTGAAAAACATTTGCATGGGGTAACTGGGCAATACACGGGTTCAGCAAAGCTCCACCAGCTCTCCATCTGGAACAGATTTTTGCAACTGGGAGTCTTCGATGCCACTCTCTCCCCTATTCCCTTGCACGCACTGGTGCCAGGCGCTCCGGGACCGGGTCTGCACCCTTAGCCATACAGCTCCCCGTCTGCTGGGACGCAAGGTGCACTAAATTCCTGTTTGCTTCTGCAACAAAATAAAACCCACAGCCAGATAATCCCAAAGTCCCCAGGTACTGCGTCGGGAGCATTATAATGGTCTCCTCATAACTATTTACCCAAGTGGAGCCCTACGTGCTTGAAGGCTGATGCAGTCTGGAACCACGCTCAAGCTCATGCTGTCAATTAGGCATAGCTGTTAATTATCTTGTTTGATGGGAGGTATTAAACACCAGTCACCTCTCCCCTTAAAGGCGCACACGTAAGACAGCACACGGAGAGGGCTTCTACCAGCAACTCACAGCTGCTGGTGTTTCCAGGGCGGGTTCCCCTCCAGTTTAACTGCTGAGCCTAACGCAGCAAATTCATCAGCACAGTTTAACAAGCACCAACTTAAACACCATGAAAACACTGCATGTCCCACAAGGTCCCGGGAGATCTTCTGTACACATCAAGTGGAAGTTCAAGGCTCACAACACGCGGCAGCTCCTGTTGCAGCCCTGCAGGAAGGAGAGGTGGGAGGACCCCAGAAGTCCCACTCCCCAGCAGTTTCCCTCATCCTGGTTCAAGCAGGAGGAGGAAAGACTCTGAGGGAGGTGTCATCATGGCTGTGCTAACGCAGCACTGCACATCGGATCAATAGGCTTTTAGCAAGACGGCTGTATTGACTCCAGCGAGCCGGATCGTCCGCCTTCCCTCTGCGTCTCCCCTCAAAAGGCTCATCCCCATCCTGCCGCCAAGGTGATCGAGAAGGCCCCACCACCACGCTTGGAAAATCATCTCCTGAACCGTAACACCTCACGGAAGCTCTCCCAGGCTTTTGCCCCTCGTTTCCTCTGATCACTCCCACGTTACTCCGCTAACGCGTCTTCTGGCAGCCACGCACAGAGGGTGCATCAGCACCCACCTGCTCGGGGCAGGGCAGCCCTCCGCAGCAGGTTGTCTTCTCCCCACCATGCTCTCGGAGGCCTCTACCATACATGAGCTATAATTGCCCAGCGGACCGACCAGCCGTGGGGTCGAACGCCCACATCCACACAGAGGTGATGTGCATGTGAGCACCAGGACCCTCCTTAATGCTTTCCAAGAGCAGGTTAGAGAGCACCACATCTGCTTCATCTTTGGGACCTCCATCAGCAACTGGCACCATCAGGCTCAGCACCTTAAGGCAGTTGGATTTGTTGTGCTTTTTAAAGCCTTCTTTGCTCTTTCTCTTACATGCTCAAAGTCACACGAGATGTTTTCCTGCTGCTTCAAAGCCCAGAGCCAGCACAGAGGCCCCATGCAGAAGACAACCCAGCAGGACAGTCCTAAATTTCACCGCGACACCAGTGCTCAGTCCCACAGATGACCCACACGGCTTTCAAGGCACCACCCATGGCCCCACCACCTACCACACNGCAGGTTGTCTTCTCCCCACCACGCTCTTGGAGGCCTCTACCATACATGAGCTATAATTGCCCAGCGGACCGACCAGCCGTGGGGTCGAACGCCCACATCCACACAGAGGTGATGTGCATGCGAGCACCAGGACCCTCCTTAATGCTTTCCAAGAGCAGGTTAGAGAGCACCACATCTGCTTCATCTTTGGGACCTCCATCAGCAACTGGCACCATCAGGCTCAGCACCTTAAGGCAGTTGGATTTGTTGTGCTTTTTAAAGCCTTCTTTGCTCTTTCTCTTACATGCTCAAAGTCACACGAGATGTTTTCCTGCTGCTTCAAAGCCCAGAGCCAGCACAGAGGCCCCATGCAGAAGACAACCCAGCAGGACAGTCCTAAATTTCACCGCGACACCAGTGCTCAGTCCCACAGATGACCCACACGGCTTTCAAGGCACCACCCATGGCCCCACCACCTACCACACCAGCTGCATCCCCAAAATGTCCCCGCAAAACAGACGGACACCAGCAAGAAGGGCCAGCGCTGAAACACCAGCTCTCATCAAGAATCTTTGTTGTTATTAAAAATAAATTTTAAATTAACAACGGGCACAGATTGTCACCAAATCCCCATCGCCTCCCAGGTGCCTCATCAAAAAGTCCCTATAAAGCAACAGGATCACAAGCCATGCCCCAGCAGGCATCTTATACCTATTCATCAGACGAACAGGAGTCTAAACCTAATCAAGTTCACATAAAAACACAACACAGGCTAATTACCTGATCATCAAGTAAAGAATCAATTAACCTGGTTGTTACAACCAGCGCCTAGATACGGATAACACAGCACTTGCAGCCAGCCTCCCCCTTCCCCAGGGATGCGACAGCAAGCATCCATGCACTCATCTGACAAGACGCTACGGTCGGCACGCCGCACCAGTTTAGCCACGGCTTTCCTTGCGCTCCCCTTCAGCTTTTCCAAGGGAAAAATGGGTTTCCAAACCTGAGGCTTTGCTTTTGAAGAGCTCCCGAGAAGGATGCAGGTCAGCCCGCTCACAGACAGCCCTGCTCAATCCAGCGCAGCTTCTTAAATTCCCACAGGTTCAAAGGGGGAGCTGCCAGATTCACACTTCATCCTGCATCCGTTTGGTATCAACGGGCAAAAAAAAGTAAGTGGCAACCCCCAATATTACATAAAAGCTGTCCGCAAAATGAGTTACAGAAGCAGAAATCTGCAAAGTTAAGCTCAGGAGACTGGCACGGAGACAAAAAGCAGTTCCTTGAGAGGGCTGGTGCCAGTCTGGCAACATCTCCACGCTGACCACGGTCACAGGAAGAATTTAAACCACTAAAATTCGCATTATTGCTGCAGATGATGCCAGCACTTTACAGTCTTCCAGCAAAAACCATTCTGAAGCCAAGCACTTTTCTCGATGAGCCCCTGCCTAGCGTTATTGATGGCTTTTACTAAGCACGTTCCCTGGATCCTGGCTGCCCGCAGCACTCCCGCGCAGCCTCGGGAGGATGCGGAGCGCGGGGAGAGGGCTCTCTCCCTCTCGGTTATCCCTCCGTACCGAGCGGATCTCCCGCTGCGTGCGAGGAGCTCTTTCATCAGGACTAGTCAATCAGCAACGATGTCTCCGGACACAAACCTCTTGCTGGAATGGGGCAGAAAGTCCTGAACTGCACAGGGTGCATCCCCAGCCCACTGTGGCCAAGAAGTGGGAATACCCTGCACCCCGCCTATTGCACAGTCACTAAATAATTTTTTAAAAAAAGATTAAAAAAGCTATTATTTTGTCTAGATCCCAGGCTCTGCTTAAAAATCAGCGCCCGAGCTTGCCGTTATCACCACGACCACTTTTTAGGAGCGGATGCGGGTTTCTCTGCGGGCAGCGACGGCGAGGGCGGCCGGCCGGCCGGCACACCGAGCGTAGCGCCCTGCGAGGCCATCAGCCATGTTACCTTCTCCGCCTGCCATGAGGAAGCGGGTGCGTTGGGTCGTACCCCGCCGAGGGATTATCTCCGCGAGCCACGGAACAAAAAGCGACTCTGGGAACCGGGCGCCTCAGGAGCGTTTCGGTTAGTTGGGGCACTTGGAAGGACTGGGTTTCCCCCTCACCCCAACCCTGATGTTTAAGGAACACGAAGGAAAAAGAATTATTGTAGGAGGGTTTGGGGAACCTGAGCGTTTTAGCTGGGTGTTCACCCGCTGAGGTGCGGGACCCCACGAAGGACGAGGCCAGCGCTGCCCGCAACGAGCCTGACCCGCGGGCGAAGTTCCCCGTTCCCCGGAGACAACGAGCCACGTCGGTCACCGGGCGGGGGGGGGGGGGGGGGAACCCCC
>VZSC01015388.1:102063-114091 GCA_013398225.1 Steatornis caripensis
CCGCCTCCGCCGCGCCCCGCTCAGGTATGGGGCGGCTCGGCTCGGGCTCGACTCCGTTCGGTTCTGTTCGGTCTCGGTTCGGTCTCGGTTCGGTCGTGGTTCGGCTGGGCTCGGCTCCGTTCGGGCTCGGTTCGGCTGCTCTCGGCTCGCCCGCTTCGCGCCGCCGAGCGCTCTCCTGACCCATTTCCCCGCCCGAGAGGCAGCAGCGCTTTACCTCACTGCCTGCGTCGGCTTTTATTCCTTTTTTATTAAAACAATAAAACTCTGTTTTATACATATTTTTCCTTCCATTACCCGGCTGTCTCCAGGCGCTCGCCCCGGCTCCCGCGCCCAGCTCTGGGCCCACCCGGCATCATGAGGGAGCCGCCTCGCTGCCTTCACCTGAGGCGCTGGGGCACAACCCTACTTCTTGTTGGATTTAGAGTTTCTTTCCCGTTTATTCTTCTCCCTTTCCCGCAGCAGAAGAGTAACAAAGTTCCACGCGGGTGCCCCTCGAGGGTGTCCGGCCCCGCCATCCCCACCAGCCGCTGACGAGCACCCATACGTCAGGGTGCAAGGAATGGCTGTAACGGGGTGTCCTTGCCCACGCCTGGGACGAGCAGCGTTGCCCACACGAGCCTGCTGGAAACACGTTCAACGAACGCACCAGAACTGGGTTTTCCTCTTCTGCCTGGAAGTGGGTTTCCGCTCCCACCACCACCACTGTGCTCCTGGGCACCGCTTGTGTCCCGCTCCATCCTGTGCCCGTGTCAGGAATTGTTTCTTGGGCAGAAACGGCCAAAAACTATTCGCAGCCTTGCGGTCCGTGGCCACGCCACCTCCCTCCATCCCACGGGAGCACCCCATGTTTCAGTTCATGCTTATAAAGCGCTGGTTTGGTTTTGGGGGTTTTTTTTGAGCCTGAGAAGGATGATGCAAACACGAAGTATTCCTAAGTAATCACTATTGCCGTTCATTCTCATTCAAGGTATTTTGCATATTAACTAAGCAGGCAGAAAATGTGCTTATTCTCTGCCACAGTTGTTTACTCTGTAAGCGTGGATCCCTCCTCCCATGGTTTCAGGCTGTGACGCTCACAGGGCACCCCCAGCTTTCCTTTAAAGCAATCGCTGGTGGCATCTCCCCCTCTGCTCTTTGTCGCTTGGGGGGTGAACCCCTCCCTTTAGCATCTTTTCCCTTGGCTCCCCCACCCCAGAGCCTGGCAAGGAGCAGCGCCGATGTGGTGGGAGTACAACCAGCGTCGCAGATATCTCTCTTTTCCAGTTCTGATGGCCTTGGTGAATCCAAATAAATTGCAGGTGGCTCTGGGGGAAGTTTGGGAAGGAGCAAAGACGAGGAGAAAAACCTGCACCCTGTCTAGAAATTACCCTGGGTAACGCATTTGACAGCGTAACCTCTGCAAAACCTCCAAGACAGCTTTGTCAGGCAAACAAAACTTGCTCCTCTCCTTTTATTAAATCAGCTGGAGAAACAAAATGTGAAGCACCAGCACAACCAGGAGCAAAGGCTTCAGCTAAGCCTGGGTAGCAGGGATAGGCCAGAGGCAAAGCACAGCCGTTCCCATGAAATGCCAGCTGGTGCCGTGCATGTGATTTTCCATTAATCTAAAACTTTAATTAAAGATAGAAACTAAAACCCCGAAATACATATGAAATCCCTGAAGTGTGGCCTAAGTGCTGAGTTGCTAGAAATTATCTCCTTTGGAAAGCAGAAGCTTCTTTCCATTTGGGAATCAAAACTTGTGTTGATCATAATATTTAACAAACACTGGCTCTTAAATAGCATTTTTTGGTACCACCTCTTGCAATTAGAGGTGAAAAGGAACCAAATACTCGGGTTTTTTCCTCTCTAAGCAGAGCCAGTGGCTTCCTTGCAAGTACAGGACCGGTGCTGGAGATGTGTGTACTTCCCCAGATGCTCACAGGTCCCAGCCTTGTCCCTGTGTGCGATGACACACGGAGACCCCATGGACAGACAGATGATGGCACAGAGCAGCAAGGGGTGCTGGAGGTCAGGAGTACATGTACCTGCTCTGCAACAGATTCCAGAGCAGCTTCAGGGTTTTATTTACGTAGAGGAGAAAAGGTCAGTTTGAAATCAGACAGGTAGGGGAAATCAGTGCTTCTGCACTGAAATCCCCTGACCCCCAAACTACAGTTACAGCGTTGAGCTGTGCTGCAGGAGCAGTACATTAACACCAGTAACCCCATCCTGAAATCCTCTGCAGAAATAGTTCATAGCAGGATCTACCACTGAGAAGGCACGTGGCCAGGGGTAAGATGAGACCTGAGCCACCCTTACTCCTCAAAATTGTGGGCACTATCTGCCCAGGTCAGAGTACTTCAAACTCCCTGTGTGCATATTAAGGTTTGTGCTTTTGCTGATCGTCTCTTGTACACCCTTCTCCATGCAGGCAGGTAATGAAAAAATATGGAGCAGCAATTCTGACTGCTCCAACTGTCATCAGGAGAGAGCTGGCTGTTGCTAAATACAACCCCAGGTCCTGAATTTTTGCATGCAGAGCTGTCCCAAAGACCTCAAAGCTGGATTTTCCTCCTCCTGGGCCATGCAGAAGTCACCATGTGCTACATCAGTGTAGAATCCTCGAGTCCAGTGGGGCTGCAGTGCCACCAGACACTGGGCATGGTTGCACTGGTCAGTTCTGCAGCAAGTGTTGCTACCTGTGTTAAAGTAATGAATAATTAATCAAGTCTTAAAGCAATGAATAATTAAAAAAGGTAGCTTTTCCTGCAAATAGAACTGATTCTGTCCCAAGCTGGATGCAGCTTTGCAGTGAGCCTCCAGCCCCAAAGGCACTCTCACAGCCCTGGCAACCTGCAGCTCAGCCCCAGGGAACAGGGACCAAGCCAGCGCCGTGCCACAGGGCACCAGGAACCGCTCCCCAGCTCAATGCCTTATGAGTGCCCAAAAGCATCACTGTGGAAAGTCCTGGGGTCACTACAAAAGCCGGTAGGAGCAGACAGGTGGGTGCAAATTCTTAAAGCCTTGGCAAGGGCCAGGGGTTCAAAGCTTGGAGCGGGTCTGGGAAGATGCGATGGGGGAAGGCCATTCCCGGCTCTGCCACGGGCAAGTCGCCTGGTTTTTAAATGCCAGTGGTTTCATCTTTGGGATGCTCACACCTCTGGTGCAGGGAGAGGTCACCCAGCCCTGGCCCAGGCTGCTTCACTTATCAGTGGTGTCCCTGCGCTCTCGGTTTAATAGATGGTTTGGCTCCAGGATCCCTCAAACACTCAGGGAAAATTCCACAATTAAGGAAACTCTCCAGTCTTGACACACAAAATCATTCTTACATAGGGGTGTGGAGAGGCTGCTTGTGAAGGAGTCTGCTGACCCGCTCAGCCCCTTGGCAGCCTTGGGTGAGCTTTATCGGTTCTTCTAGACCCACCTGAAGTCTCCACTCAGCAGCAAAGGGGTCAGCCCCAGCAATGTTTCACTGACCACAAGTTTTCTCTTGGCAGAGCTTGGTTATCCATTATCCCACAGGAATTCATTTCTGCTGAAGGCAAACCTATTCCAGGCTGATCTTTTCTTTTTGTACAGACTTCATGTTTGTTGCAGAGGAATTTTGCCTCCAGGAGCAGGAGCTCAGACACTTTATAAATGCTTGATAGCTCTGACCACCTCTTCCGAGTTATTATTTTATTTTAAAAAGATTTATTATTGTTCTGGATGGCTCAAATTCACCGAGCTCACCAATAAAGTATTTTTTGTCTCTCATAGTGGGTGTACCCAATGGCAGTGTCACAGCCTTTAATAACGTGCTTTAATTAATCCTGGAATTGTGAATGTGCTATTATGTTCATTTTTCAACGAGGAGTCACAGTAGTAAAGAAAAATCTAGGGTGCTTGCACAGGGCCACGCCAGGAGTCTGCGACAGACCTGGAAATTAATCTCTTAAGCATTCTGCCAATTTGACCCATGGGTGAGAGCGGAGACCTACCCGAGCGTTCTGGACTGATGAAACTATTCCCGTTATCTGGGATGGCCTTTCCCACCTGCGAAACAGGAAGAGCAGCTCTGAAGTCCACTGTATGGCTTTGGAGATGGCCGCTGAGAAGTCCCATGTACAGGCTAGGCATCCTGACTAAATAGCACACCTCTCCTGGTTCACAATGTCTCCACATTTATGAACGTCTCCTCTCTCGACATGTGTAGGAGACAGACCCCGTTTGGATTCAAGCGATTGAAGGAACAAGACATGAAGAGGCTCTGCTCTGGTCTGTGTAGCTACCTGTCTGGATAGTAACAGCTGGTGAACTTGCCCCTCTTCCATTTGCTGTCTCAGGGAGCTGCTCTCAAAAGGTTTGGTCAGTAAGGACGGATAAAACCCCACCGCACTCCTTTGTCTCTCAGCAGGGCAACATTCAGGTTCTTCCACCATTTACGCCCATAATTAGTTGCTCTGCTAAGATCACCGATGCCGTTTCAGACCAACACATCTCTACCTGTATGGCTTTCGCCACAGATGAGAAGCATTTCTCAACTTGGTGTCTACTTTAAACCAAGATGAGGCAACTGCACAGGCAGTTTATTCCCGATTCGTTCCAAGAGGTCTGGGAGCTGGGGCTCCTGGGCTCCGATCTCAGCCATTTATCAGCTTCTCTGTGCACGCTCCCACACAACAAAACCAGAAAAGTCCTGCCAACAGGGAGCCAGACACTGAAAAGGGAAGGTAGGGAGGAGGAATAAGGTAGACGAAGTGCTTTATGAGGGATGGAAGTTGGAGAAGAAAGGGGTGGAAAAGCAAGGGCTGGAGGAAAGATGGTAGACGCTGAAAAGCTGAAGGAGAGAAGTATCTGCAGATGAGCAGCGGCCAAGGCTCAAATCAAAAAATGTGAGAAACAAGATAAAACATTTCTGAATGCCACAGCCTATGAGCAAGAAAAGACAGGAGGTTATAAATGGATTCTTCGCCTCCCTCCTCTTAAAAGCATAGAGGAAAAACTAATGAAACACATACCAGGGAGCTGGTCGAGGGCAATGCCAGGGGGAGAAGCTGGACTGCTCCCACCTCTCCTCCCGGTGTCACCCACTGATCCTCCTGCATAAAGGGCAATCTCACCATTAACACGGGGGGCTGAGAGGCCAGCGAGGTGGTGTCCCCCCTCCCCACGACCAAAACCCTTCTGAGACCTTGTTGACATCTGGCCATCCTTTGTGTTGCTCTATTTTAAAACGTTGTCAGTGCTCCAGCTCCCCTGTTCTGTGTGTTCAGACTGTGGCATCAGTGGCAATCCAAGGCAGTCCAAAGAGGCAGAGTTGCCATTAAAACAATAAATAATAACCCTTTTTGCAAGAAAACAGCAACTTTGGTCCTGCACAATTAATTCTGTCCAAGCTGAGGACTTGCAGACTAGCTTTGGGACTCCGGTATTCCAGAGATCGTTCAGCAACTACCCAAATACATGCAAAGCAATATGAGCTCTTTACTGTCCATCCCATAGTAAAACAGATTCATAGCTTTATATTTAACAAGGAAAATGAAGGTGTGTCACCAAGTACTTTTTGTCTAAACACAAAAAATAAAAGATCTTGCAAATATTTGCAGCTTGAAAGGCATTTTAATAAAAGTTTGCTGAAACTCTCCTACAAGTTTTTTTTGTGCAGACGTTAAAGAATGCCTACATATCATTCATGCCGTAACGACACGTCGTTGTACTGCAGAGAACATCCTGTATTCTTGTATTAAAGTGTTAAACGTTTTGATTTGGATCGGTCATTTTGTCAAAGAAAATACATGGGGGAAAAAATAGCCTTTAAAATAACCTTCAAAATACTATGTTTCTTGTATTTGCCAGTTAAATATTTTGAGCATCACAGTGGGGAGGAATCCTCTAACTTGAGTCAGTTCTAAACACCCTTAGAAAAATGTTTTTTAAGGCAACAAAGTGAGCTAAAAAAATCGTAAATTCTCTTCTTGAGAGCTAGACATTGGTTTTCTTCTCAAAAGGCGAGGTTTTTGCTAGTTTCTCACTAGGCCTTGATAGAATGTCCTGTATCCTTTCCTGGTAAGCTCTCTCTGCTGCTAGACCCGATTCATATTCTCGCTGCTTCTCTTCTTCCTCAGCATCACGGGCCTGTTGTCGATAGGCAATTTGAGCCCTGAGTTGCTCTTGGTAATCTTTTGCTTCCTTTAGTTTTCTGGAAATGACATGTGAACAGCTTGTTTATGAAGTGTGGGTAAAAAAAATAAACAACTTTTTTATTATTATTATTAATTATTATTGAATCTGTTAGTGTTCAACCTTCGACTAAAGAACCGTTCAAAACTCCTCGTAGGTCTTAAGAATAACTACCATTCTACTAACCAACTGCTACATGCTCACCTTATGTTCTTCAGAGAATTAATTGCATTCTGTCATGTCTTATAAAGCAGATTGCAAAAATCAGCACTTAACAAAAAAACGGAGCAAGAACAACCCATTTGTAATCAGGATGCCTTCCCTGCCCCTCACAGCGGCGGTGAGAGGACAGAGAATGAGCGTGTCAGGTCTCAGTCCTCTCCTAGCTCGAGCTCATTGCTGCTGCAGCCCTACAGCCCATCTCCACTCCCTCATGCTGAAGATAACAAGTTACTGCCAACGGGGAAGGCAGGGTGCAGGCTCCTGCTGCGGCATCGTACGGATATTCTAGGAACTGGCTGTCAGAAGGAATCATTCTTCCCTTCTACCTTGAGACTTGTGTATTAGTTTCACTACCCTCTGGAGAAGCAGTGGAAGTCTACCTACGTGTTCAGGCACTTCTGGAGGAGTCAGACTAGCGCAGACACTTAAAATGCAAACAGTCTAGTCAACACTTGTGCGCTAACGCAACACAGTCGAACCATGCAGCACTGACACCGTTGAATGGCACCTTCGCTAAGTAACGCATACCCAAAATGAAGCCCAGCATGAAGGGGGCCTACAAGAGGGCTAGAGAGGGACTTTTGACAAGGGCGTGGAGCGATAAGGACAAGGGGTAATGGTTTTAAACTGAAAGAGCAGATATTTATATTAGATATTAGGAAGAAATTCTTCCCGATGAGGGTGGGGAGACACTGGGACAGGTTGCCCAGAAAAGTTGTGTACACCTCCTCCCTGGAAGTGTTCAAGGCCAGGTTGCACGGGGCTTTGAGCAACCTAGTCTGGTGGAAGGCGTCCCTGCCCACGGCAGGGGGTTGGAATGAGATGGCCTTTAAGGTCCCTTCCAACCCAAACCCAAATTCTGTGATTCTGTTTCCTTCAGAAGGGTGAGATGTCTGCCATAGCCAGGAGATTGTTACCAGTAAAGCCACCAGAGAACACAACAGGTACTAGCTCTGGAAGGAGCTACTCACCTTGCACAGACAATTGTAGAGAAATGGCAAGAGTACAAAGGGGAAATTGAGTAAGTGAAATAAGGCCCTTGCTCTAGGCTTTGCATGACACCCAGAGGAACATTTCAGCTACTGCGTATAGCTATATTCTCACCCTGAGGAACTGTAAGTAAGGGAAACCTCCAGCAGCCAGGTTACGTGCAGTAGTCTGGTATTTTGGTGGCTGACTAGAGGATGGTTTAAGGGATGTGTGTGGGCAGAGTTCAGCAATGAGCCTGAACATACTAGTTCTCCTAGGTAAGTAACGAGCTAACCTTTCATTAACCCTCCTCCCCCAACCTCTGCCACTCCTAGTAACAGCTCAGAATATGAGGGGATGTATTTAATAAACATGATGGATTTAAGTCACACAATGGTCCAAAAAGACTGAAACAAGGATATGTAATGAATCACCATTATTTGTATGAAGAGATCAGAATTTGTGATTTAATACCAACTGCGATATAACAGGGCTGCTGTTGAGCAGTTTGGAGCAGAGCCTGTCTGAACAGAAGGCGGCCCACCCAGCAGTCCTAGAGTTATCTGAAGATGAGAATTGGCCTACTCACAAGTTTAAAAGATTGATCTGCAATGAAATGAAGTGATGGCATAAAAGAAAATTACCTTGCATATTTTTCTTTTTCTATATGTTTGAATTCTGTGATTGCTTCAGCTAATAACTTCCTCTCTTGAGCGAGTTCTTCCTGCTCCTTTGCATTTCTCTGCACTGCAAAAAAAAAAAAAAAAAAAACCACAAACTTTTAGAAAACAGCAGCACTGCTAGGCTTGAAGGGACAGCAAGACTCTATTCAGGCCAGATAACCTAAATAGCAAGCCTGAGTTTTGTGGCTTCTGAAGAGGCACACAAACAATGGCAAGTGTATTCTCAGCTTATTTGGTTTTCATCCACTCAGAATAGAAGAGACTCCACATTCAGAACTTCGTAACAATAATAATAATAATATAACCAATAATAATGATTGCTTGCTCACGCAATCCTTACTTTTATTGGTGATAGCAATGGGAAATAAGCGTAAGGAATGCCTGTAGGACCGAAGTTTCAGAAGCAGATGGAGAGACAGTAGCGTTGTTGTCCACCCAACCGTACAGCCTGCACACACTGGGCCACACGGTCTTCCCAGGAGCAGCGCGTTGTACTCCTCTGCCCTTGCCAAGGCTGCATGCACACGGTAGGTTTGGCGCACAGACAGCGAGCCGTTAATACTTACGCTTCTCCTCCACCTGCAGTTGTCGTGTATCCAGGACATCTTTCAGTAGCTGCTTTCTAGCCTTCTTTTCTAATCGCGTTTGCTCAGCTTTCTTGGCCCAAACCTTCGCTATCTCTTCAGCAAGGAGGTTGTCCACTACTTTTTCACGCTGTTTCTCCTCCTCCAGCTGTTGAGCCAGGTGCGCCAGGTAACTCTGTTGCTCCTTGAGCAGCTCTTGCTGCAAACACACAGACATTTGCAGATCTGAGTAAATGAGTTCAAAATAGCCTTTCAAAACATAAAGGGAAGTGGTGGTTTGCGGACAATGGGGGAACTGGGAGCCTAGAGCTCCATCCCAAGCCTTGTTACGGGAAAGGGCCATGTGCAATCTTCTTCCTGGCCAGTTGGCAGTGCCTGGGCTACAGCGTAAGACCAGAACAAATACAGAGCGATCCCTTCTGCCGTAGCAACTCAGCTGACTACGACACAGACATTTTACAAAGACTTTCCACAGCTGACCAAGCTACTTCACCCTCACCTGCATTAGAAGCCTTGGGACTACAAATATAATAATAAATAGTGATAAATATAGTCTTGTCTAATTTTGTGCCAAGGTCTAACAGTGAGTTTATACAGCTTCCCTAACCCACATGAGCTTCTAAAGACCTTAAGCAGAGTAATGAGCGTAGCTCCCTGCTCTCTCAAAGTTACCTTGAGATTCATTTCCACCCTGAAGTTGGACAATCTACTTGTTTTAAATTTAGGAAAGTGACAGACACATCCAGGGTTTCGTGGCATCTCCAAGATATTTAACATGAGGTTTTGCATCTATAAATCCAGCTAATTAAACTTCTAAAATTGTTTCTTAGTATTAATGAATTAGAATAAATTAAATACTTTCCTCTGCAGTTACAAATATTTAATAACCCAGGTCCACAAAACAAAACAACAAAATTTATAACCTTCATTACATTCGTGCAGTGTAAGGATGAAAAAGCTCAGGTGATTTGCACACAATGAAATCATCAGGAAGGGACAAGATGCCAGGATTTCCCGAGAGCTCCCTTCTTTTTCTAGCCTGATTGCAAAGCACGCTTTACTCGCTGTGGTTTTAACAAAGAATAGGCTTCTTCAGAGAAGCAGAGCGCTGGCAGGAGGAGAAGCGACAGGCTATGCAACAAAAGAATCAACTTGTTCAGAGAAAAGGGCTTGTGTCTCATCTCATTTATACTGCTCAGTTCACTAAGAGCCACAGAATTAGTCCAGAGGTACTGCCCCATGACTTCACAACGAACACCTCTAGCCCTTACTTTTCTTTTTGTTTTCTCCTCAGTGTCTTCCTGGGGTTCCTGAAGGGATTTTTCCAAGATCTTCATCTCTAGGGCAAGTTCACCTTGTTTTTCTTCGTTAAGACGCTTCTGCTTGTCCTGTGCTGCACTGAGCAACGCATCCCTGCATTCCTTCTGTTTCTGTAGTTTCTCCATCTGAAGTTGTTCATTTTCGAGCTTAAACAGTTGCTGCTGTTCTTCCTACAACAGTAAAAATAGCCAGCTTGTAAAATCATTACATAACTTCCAGCTAAGCGATGGCTAGAATTAGTTTAATCGGAACATCGAAGAGCAAAGATAAACATTTAAAGCCTTTCTTTGCTGACATTAGAGAATTATCATCATTCATTAGACCTGTTAAAGCATCAACATTTTAGCCTATCACTCGTTAGAATTTGGGATTTTTCTCTAATTACCACACACACTTCAATACCAAAACACTGGAATGCCTGGTATACTCCAAATGTTCCAAGTGGATAGACGAGAGTCATCTCTTTAGAGAAATCTGTATCATTGCAGCACGTATGATCTATATCCAAGTCTTCACACGCAGCCATAACCACTAACCGATACCAGCGCCATGTGTTTCTCCATGTATTATCTGTTCCACGCCTGCGCTGGATGTTCAGAGCCCTGCATCTCTAGTGGACGTAAGGCTACACAAAGGGAGTAAATGGATCCTTACATTCTGATGGGCAGTTACTGAATTTCCATGGCTTCAAACCACTCTGCTTTATATTGGAAAGAACAGAAAAATGGACAGGAAAGCTGAGTTCTTAAGAAACAACGAAAAACAGCAAACGTGTATTCAAGACCAAACAAGTATATGCATATTCAAGATTATTTAGCAAAAAACTAAATCCAGAAGTAGCATCACTAACTTGGTCAAATGCAGGATGTTCAGGAATAATGCTAAGTTTACAAGCACAACTGTACTCAAACACAGCCACAAACCAGTATGTGGCCATCATTAGCTTATCTACAGGTCTTGGAAACAACGCTTCAGCAGTCTCGAAAGTACGCAGTTTTTTGTTAATCTGTTTTGAAACTAAATGTCGCTTTGGGAGGTGAACAAATTTTCTCAAATGCATCAGCAGGTGTGTCATAAACAGCACGTCTAATCTTCCCCATTCAAAAGTACAAGCTGCACTTCCTAAGGAACGTAACTTGTTAGGTTGGACACAAAGCACCCGCTGATTCATGCGGTGTTTCAAAGCCAAACCTGACTTTGCTGTCTTCCTGAATGGACAAATTCACTTTCAGAAGCTGGTAAAACAGCTTTGAAACTCGGTATATATTATTTGAACCACTAAATAATCCAAAAACTTCGCAGAATAAAGGAGGAGGAAACAGCACTCTACTGGGTAAGCTGGCACACATCTGAGGCTGAGTTCTGACGTCAGTGTAGTTGTACGAGAGTAGCCAGGATGGGATCCGTGGCGCTTACTCTGTGAGAGTTTGTACGATGAGGTAATACAATATTGCCAACGTACAAAGAAATTGTTACCAACCATCTGTCTGCAAGCCAGGGCCAAAGTGCTACGGCACAAACTCGGCTAGCACTTGTGAGACTACAGCCAGAATAACACGACTTCCATCACCTCAAGACATCACAATGCTTTAAAGGAGAGAAAAGACCGAGGGGGAGGAAAGCGGCTCGTGTAGGTAACAGCTAATGAAAAGCTAAGGCAAAAATTGCTGTCTGTTTTGTCGTCCAGCCTGAGAGATCTCGATGCGCACGCATAGTCTAGTCTGTTGTGGCAAAGGCGCAAGATTTGCTTCCCTAAATAATCTAATTCCATTGCAACAACCAGAAGAAATCATTATACACAGAGACACTTAGCTGCCCACAGCGTGCCCTTCACCCCGATGAAACCCCTGATTGTTAGAGGCTACCAACTCTGCACCAAGCAACTTGTCAGGAGGCCATCTGTCACATCCCCCTCTCCTGAGAAAGGATCACATCCCATTTTCCATACAGGAAGTCTCCTTTATGGACCTGGGCAGGCTGGAGAGCTGGGCAGAGAGGAACCTGATGGAGCTCAACCAGGGCAAGGGTAGAGTCCTGCCCCTGGGGAGGAACAGCCCCACACACCAGGACAGGCTGGGGCTGAGCTGCTGGGGAGCAGCTCTGTGG
>VZSC01015388.1:114155-126817 GCA_013398225.1 Steatornis caripensis
TCTCATCAGAGAGGCTGTGGAGTCTCCTTCTCTGGAGAGATTCAACCCTGCCTGGATGTGTCCCTGTGCCCCCTGCTCTGGGGGCACCTGCTTTACCAGGGAGGGGTCTGGGGGATCTCCAGAGGGCCCTGCCAGCCCCTGCCATGCTGGGATTCTGTGACCCTTTGAAGAAAGTTTTTTTTTCCAGAGACTAAACTGCTTCACCAGACATTTATCTCCTTGACAGAGCCCAAGGCAGCTGTCTTCAGGGTAAGCTACAAAGTCTTCTATTCTAATAGCATTTTTCTGAAAAGGCCAGTTAAGTAAAAGTGTTCTTTGCCTGGGAGGTTGGGCAGTGCCTTAAAAGTTGTTACAAGAAAATAATTTTATTCTGCATGTTTTTAAATAAGTGAAACATTACAGTCTAGCCTGGAATAAGGACTCTACTTACAGCCAGGATTTTCAAAGCTTTAGATTCGTTGTTGTCATTATTTTCAAAAAGCAGTAGAGCATATGTCTTGCTAACATCAACTTAACGGAGTACCCCAAGTGAGCGTTCAATCGCTACACGTAAGTAGCTGCAAAATGAAGACTGAGTCTGAACTAAATTGTCTCCCATAACTCCCAAAGTCAACACAGAACGCTGTGAACTAGCAAGCCCCACTAAAGCCAGCACAACCACGGCAAGCCTACGCTGGGGAGAGATGGGGAGGGGGAAGAGGGTAGTGGCAAGAACAGTTGGGCCAGGGTAGCCAAACACCTCTCGCAATGTGGCACCCAACAGCAGCCAGCACTAATAGGTGAGAAAGCTTAGGCACTGCTTGCTGATTTGTTTAAAAAAAAAAAAAAAAAAGGATGTACATTCTGTAATTCAGTCAGCTCAGGCCTAAGCAGGTGGGATTTTTCTTAGAAATGTGTCTCCTCCTGTGTGTGTCAGGCTCCTGAGCGCACCAACAGGCTCTGCAACCTCCCTGCGAGGGCTTGGCTGCCTGTGCTCGCAGGCTCATGGGCCTTGGATCACAGAGCTGGGAAAGAGCGGTGTGAGAAAGGGCTGAGAGGAGTCGCTTGGGAGCTGCAGTTAGGCTGTCTCTCACCTTTGGTGCCTACGTGAGCTACGCCGCAAGTATGCCTGTGCCTGAGGACAATCCTGACCCAGACTTGGCTGATTTGGCTTCCTGGCTTCATCTTGGACTTCACCACTACAGACCACTGAGCAGTCTGGACTGTTAGATGACCCCGGTTACTGTCAGCAGACCGGCTCTGCTCTGTTCCTTTGGGTCCTGTGGGACTCTCGTGGGGGAAGACAGCGTACTTGCCTGCCCTGCTGTCGCCCTCGGCTCCCGGCTCACCTTCCCTCCTGGGAACAGCACACACTTGCTGCTTCACCCCCAGCGTGCTTACTGTGATGATTAAACATACGTATCATGGTCTGAGATCTGGTGTTACGCATTACAGCTGGGACACAAGACTCACCAGCTATCCTGCGGCAAACTGGCAATCAGAAAATTGCAAAGCTGTCTGGCAAAAGCTTAAAAACATTTCCATTTCCCACAAAGGCTCTGAGAGGCTTTGAATGCCAAAATCCTTTACATGCTAAGTTTCATGAAGATGTATTTCCTTCTGTAAGCATTTGCCACAGCTTTGGAAAAGCAGCTTAGCATAATAGGACCATCTCAGATACTAATGGAATCAGCGAAGATACAAACAAGATGTGCATTAATCTAAATGTCTAGTAAGCCTATCACTAGGAGGGCCGTACAGAGAACCCTGAATTGAGAATGATACGGAAATTACCAGTAATAGAGCCTCTTCTTCCTTCAGCCGCCTCGCCTCCTCTTTGTGAGCGCTGAGCGCCGCTACCTGGGCGCTGAGCACGTTCAGGATGTCCCGATTCTGTTCTGCCGATTTCTGCGCCTCCACCGCTTCTCGCTTTTCCTCAGCCAACCTATCCTCTTTCCAAAGCTCTGCGAACATCTGCTCCTCCTTCTGCTGTTGCTTTTTCAATTCCTCCTTCAGAGCTAGCTGGGCCAGCCGGTCTTCACGCAATTCCTTCTGATGCTGCTTTATCCGCTGTACACGAAGCTCCTCGCATTGTTCTCTGAAAAGCAACACAAAAGTTAAAAAAAAAGTCTCAAAATAATAAAATGAAGGCTCCCAGCCCATAACTACTCAGAGGACTATGGCTCAGGATGTCAAATTCTACACCTGGTCTGACACTGACTCCTTGTGAGGCCTAAGGAATCACAGAGGGCCTGGTTGGATGGACATTTTCACCTTAATTAGTTGAACAGCAGGTCCTGTATCTGCATTTGTAAAAAGAAAACTCTATATATACATGTTATATATATAACGTGTATTTTATGTAAAATGTATATATGTAGTTGGAACACGCGTTGTAGGGGGTTTGTGTATATATACACACACGCTGTTTTTAACATATAGAACACATGCACACTATGCCTGTTCAAACGTGTAGGTTGCTCTTTATTCCAATGAAGAGTTAGAATGGGTTTATTAGTCACTTGAAAGCTTATTCATATTCAGAAAATACCTTGAGAGTGGAACATGAGGTTACACAGTTGAACAGGAACCGCTAGAAATGTATTAGTTTTTTTTAATGCATTTTGTGGGATAATTCAGACAAGCTGCAATAAAAGTCTGGAGAAGCTAGAAAGTCAAGAGTAATACAGCTCTCAGTTTTCGTTTACTCACTGTGATTGAGTTGTACGTGAGCAGGTATTTATCTTCAGTTGAACATGTGACTATTTAGAGCTTCTGCTTTTATTTTGGCACACAAAGCACTATTGAGATCAACACGTGCTATCAAATAATACTGAATTTGAACAAATACAAGCATTTTAATTCTATTCTGACAGCAGGATATAGATTTTTCATGAAATCAAAATGAGAAATGAGCAGGCAACGGTGAAGACCTACAAGCATTAAGGATTTGTAAGCTCTTAAGGATGCGTCATGGACACACGGGAACGCTGTGAAGTAACAAGATATCTCACAATTTCATGCTGAATGAAGCCATCTTCTACAGATTATTGCAATGTTATTTAGGAATTCATAGCACACATCGTAAGATCTCATGGGCTGAATCTTGAACCGCTGTAGGCCAGCAGTAGTTACCTGTAATACTATTACTTTATACAACTGTCTAGCTGACAATCCTGCGTAGCAAAAATATTAAACATTCATGAAGCAACCATCTCACAGTACTACCAGTGTCTACATCAGGATAGTTATTTCATTTTCATAACTACAGCAATGAAACAAAACCTGAATGAATTCCATTGCCTAACATTTTCCTTACTTAAAAGCAAAATCACATTTGCCCGGACTAAAAGTGGATATTCGGTGGTTCACTTTTTCATGTTCTGTGGCTCCGCTAAGGATCTGTCTTTGCAAAGTCTTCACTTTTCTAATGGTTCCTAAGTCAAACATAGCGGCTGTGTCCAGCTAAACCCGCATCTCTATTCCCTGACCCGGGTTTCGGGTATAGCAATAATAGCAGTGTTATTCTCTGCCTGGGGCCACGACTTCACACCTCTACGGAGGCTACAGAAACAACACAAATTTGGCCTCTCCCTAGGGTCAACTGCTATATCCGCTGGCAGTGAGGCAAACGGGGAAAGAGTTCACCAACACAGGATGTGACTGGTGGTCTATAACTCAGTTCTGCCCTAAAACTAGTAAGATTATACTCTAGAGCAATGGTTTCTTTACTTGACACTGCTCTTCCGTCACCTCCCGCTCACCTCCTGCTATCAAGCACAGAATGAGCGCAGCTCCTGGTATCAGTAATACATGGTTGAGGCAGCCACCAGTGTGTAATAATTATGTGTTGGCTTAGAAGGTCTTCCAAAGCTTTACCAATAAAACTCCACCATAAGCCAGCCTAATAAAAATTACTTAGCGCTTATAAACCGCAAAGAGCATTTCTCCGAATAGCCCTCCTCCCCTTCAGAACCAGCTGAACAAGCTGCTGACGGCAAAAGCGACAGCGCTGAAAGCCAGCCTGACCCCGTTCTCAGTGCCACAGCGAGGGCCATCCAACCGGCCAAACTTACAGCGGAGCGGTGCAAAATCAGAGCTGTGACTGCAGAGGGGAAGGACTGCTACACCTTGCTCTCCCTTGGTGCTGCAGGAGCGAGACACGGCCAAAGAACACAACGCTTGACCTGTAGTTTGCTGCAGAAGCAGAGGTCTCACCTCATTTTCCTCCTGCCAGCATTCACTGTTTGCTGCCTCACATTGCAGCTGTAAGCTTCTGGGCCAAAGGCATCTCTCTCCATCCTTTATCTGTAAAGCACCTAATGCCATGGAGGCAGTGGTGAAAGGCGCTAGGCGCTATAGACAACCGATAAAAGGGAAAGCGGCACCATGAAAAGAAAATTCTCGTTTTGCTTGCTATCCAGAAGGCATGCCCAGCCTCTTAACTGTTCCTTGCTGAGAAGAAAACAACAGTAACCCTTTCTTTTCTCATCAAGTCTCTGTAAGACAAAACCTCCTACACTTAGCGCTTTTCTCCCCCGAGCCTAGAACACGCCACATCCTCTAACCGAATGCTGTGTTCTTCCCCGCCAGTTGGGCTTGTATCCTCTAAAGGAGGAACCGTCCCTGGAACGAGGGCCCATCCTCAGGTCTTTAGAAGAGAAGGGTGAGGAAATAAAGGAGCGAAGGAGCAGATGCCAGTGCAGGCTGGTGAAAAGGGTTTGCTTCCTTGTATGAGACGGGAACCTTCTGACCACTCATTCGCTGGTTGTCCCAACAACGAAAGCGGAGAGCAGCGCAGCGACGCGGACGCTCCGAGAGGCGCCCCAGCCTTCAAGCGAGTCAAACGTACTACGCCATTGCCAGTTTTCTTACATTTTAGTACTGGAATCTATCTTTCAGCTCCTGGGTAGGAGTCAGTGGCGATTACAGACTGCAGTGCTAATTAGTATGCATTGAAAACACATTTCTCAAGTATTTTGAGGGAAACACGCCATTATTAAGAATTGAGATCTTACTCCATTAGAAATAACTGCATTACCTTAATACAATGGGTTCAAAGTTCTCTCAGCAGTGGATGAATAAAGAAAGTTATTCTTTTTCATGACTATAAACTAATCTGGATTTAATTGAATTCTTAGAGGGGAAGGGAAGTTAAATAAAAGTTCGGCATAGTTAGAATTTTAATAGAAAATAACCCTGTAATTGCTTGATTTCATCAAAATTATTCCTTCAAAGCAGTTTTCCCAGCAACCTATAAACATCTGCTCCCCCAGATGGCCGTTTTTCCTCCTCACTTTGCTATCCTAAGCTTCTTAACATTAAAATTGCACCCGTACGCAACCGCTTCCCAAAGACAGAAACGGCATTGATTTCCTCCCCCACCCCCCATTTATTTATTCCTGTTATGGCTGCATTACAAAGTTGCTGTGATAACAACATTCTTTGTAGGGATGCTTCTGATGTTATCACAAGGAAGAGGCTGAAACGTGTGTTTTATGCAAATTTTAAGACAATTTTCTTTCAAGGTACCAATGATGAGCATATCCTCGGGCTAAAACTGGCTGAATATCTTCTCGCACAAGTTGTAGCCCTTGGTGAAAATGAATTCCAGCAGGACTCCGGTGGTCCAAGGACCGTGCCCTCTGTCACCTTGCAACAAAGGGCTCTTCCTGGCTAACATGACTTCTGAGAAGCTGTTAAATCTATACCCTCAGGCTACAGCTCCAAACTCAGCCCACGCTGCTGATAAAAAGAGCTGCTTTTCAGTGCTCCGGAATAACATACTGGAGCTCCTATAGCTCAGGTTTGGGAATCTATACCTGCAAAGGAGTAGGGCGCCTTGCTTAAAGTTAAAACAAATAGGAGGAAGTCTGTATTAGGTTTCAGAATGACATCCAAAACAGTTGTAAATTCACAGAGAGAAACAAAATCATGTGTATATCCACCTGTTACTGAAATAACCTGCCGGGGCGCCTCGGGGTGTGCCCTAGAGCAACGGTCTCCCCAGTGGGGTGTGCAAGACAATCCATCAGGCTACGGGATGAAAAGGTGTTTTGTACCATTAATAAATAACATTCAAATAAAAATAGTGTTTATTTCATCTTTACTTCACCCTCTAAATTTCTATTTTTGCCTCTGTTTTCAAATGTACATAACATACTAGCACAGTAGTACATCGTTTAAGTAAGTAAACATATTTGGGGTGAGTGCTAAAAGTTTTTTTTTTTTTTACTGACAGGGGTGCACAAGCAAAAAAGGTTTGGAGCCCACTGCCCTAGACAACAGGCTGTGACATAATTACAAGTTTCTGGTTGCGGATCTTCACTAAGTGTTGGTTTCCTGAGCAGCAAAGCCTGCTCCCAGATCTCTGCATGGACCAGGATGGTTTAGGAGGAAGAGTAAGAGCTAACAATGTGGGGGGAAATAGATCTGGGGCTACTTGAAGACAAATACATTCAGATTTAGCTGTTAGAAGTTACTAACCTAATCAGAATTGATCACCACAGTAGAGACTTCCTTTCTCACTGGAAAAGGACAGCGAAGACAAGACTTCAAGCATACGCATGAAGAAAGATATCTAGCATCTGAAGGAGAGAGCAACAGACAGTTGAACTGTTGTCAGCTGGTGTTATTCAAGTTTTGGGTGTTTTTTTTTTAAAGGGCCCTTAATTTAAAAGTAGAAGGAGACAGAGCTAGAGGAACAGAGTGAGGAACTGACTATGGAAACAGATTTCCGTTCCATCGGGACGGTCAAAGAGAAGGACTCTGTGCGCTGTAGGGTGAAGATTCATTTGCAAGGATACTCCAGGATTGCCACTCACAACAGCTGCCTCTAAATCCTCTGACATACTGCAGCCAGCAGAATGCCACCTAGCAAAGCTCCAGCAAGGCTTTTTAACGGGATACTGCATGGCATGAATACTGCCTAGATCCAAGAGCAGACCGGGAAAGGTAGGATGATGGGAGCGATCCTGCGAGAGCGAGTGACCGACCCATGTATCAGCAGAGCTGCACTGGGAAGAAAGAGGAACCGAAGACATTAAGACAGGCAACTGCAGCAGGAAAGTCCAAGTCTGTATCACCAGGTGATGAGATTCACTGGTGGGATTCATTTTGCATTTAAAATATCTGAAATTAGGCATCTAAAACAGGAGGCTACATGTGAGGTAAATTCCCATTCTAATCAACAGGAAACTAATCAATGCAGTCAGTGGAGGCCAGGGTGCAGCTCAGCTGGCAGACCAGTACACACCTACCCTAGGATGACATTAGGCTCCTTTAACTGTCCTGATCTCAGCAAAGATCTACCGAGTAGAACACGATTTTGAGAGAACATAAAGATACCAACCCTTAGACACCTACCTTTAGGTGTCTAAATCGCAAGCTGAATCCCTTCTCCTTGGTGTGTAAGACAAGCTACAAGTACAAAATAACAGCCACTCCAGCAGCGTCTCCACTAAATTTTCAAAGTGAATTTCAACCACTTCGTATGATGGGTAGAGAACAAACTAGAAATCGTAAAGTGAGAGCCGTATTTTAAAGCCAGAATGCGAATTTAGAAGCGCATACACTGCCTTAACACGTGTCCCAGTCAGTAAACGCCACATTTAAGAAACCAACGTTTATCTCTGAAATTAGTTAATTAGAGTTCATGCACAAGTGAAAGCAAGGTTGATTTTTATCCCCAGCCTCTGCACGCCGAGAAGCAGGTGTTGTGGCTTTCCATAGCACTCTGGGAGACTGGGAAGAGACACTTCAAATGATTACAATTAAATTACATTAATATTATTTCCATTCCTTCCTCAGAAAACCAGACTTCCGAGAACCGAACGAGTCAGATTTCATGCCAAGGCCTCAGGGCCTGATAAGCACCTGCAAGTCTTAATGACTTCAAAAGACTTTGCCAAGCTCAGCATCCAGGAAGATTTAGCGCAGAAGTTGAGGTTGCATTAAAACCTTAGCTTCGGCCGGTACTCTTGAAAAGTAGGCGATAAATAAGAACACTGTCTTTGTGGACAGTCTTAACTGCTCAAGGATCTTCGATCTATTAGCTTAATAAGCATGACAGGCCAAAGGAACCTTCCATGAAGCCTTTTCACTCCAGTAATAGAAAGCTGAAATAGTATACGCCAGAATAGTTGCAGGGATGCTCACACAGGATGAGGATTTCGACACTGCACTTGGAAGAGTGTTTTCATGGTATCTCAACGCTTAAGTCAAGCGGAGACCGGACAGTTCTCTGTCCCTGTTGCCTTCATCTCTGTTAATGAAAATTTCTCACACACTTTACCAAGCATTATAGCACTGCAGATGTGGATCCATGGCCTTTAAAGGCTGGCATCCCTTCATCGAAAGCCAGGTAGAGCCTATGCTCTGCTCTGCTGCATGCAACATAGCTGAGGCCTCTCAACTTCTGGCAAAGCTCACACACCTCTATCCAAACCACCTTAACTTTGTTTGGTTTATCATTTCAATCACACTCGTATCTTTCCTTCCTCAGTTTGTTCCTGTCACCTTGTTGTTAAATTGCCTCTTTGTATTTCCTTAACTGAAATCCTATTTTATAAGATACCTGAATTGCTGCTCCCGTTTTTCAGCCACCAGTTGTTGTCTGTCTTTTTCTCTCTTCTCTCTCAGTAATTTTGCTCGCTCCCTCATTTTCTCTTTTTTCTTCAGGACCGTTTCTTCAAGCGATTCCATCTCAGCGAAGTACCTACTTTCCTCTGTCTCCAGAAGCTCACGAAGTCTGAAAACATTTAAATAAAAGCTAAAACAACCCTTCTACAGAATGATAAAGTTCCAGTTTATTTATTATGAGCGCAAAATGCATACCAGGATCCTTTTGACACTTCTTGCGAACGCCAAAGAAGGGAACACCCAAGGGAACATCAAATTTTAACTCTGGGATCACTCCTGTTGTGCCCATGGAGGGGATCTTACAGCACAAACAGGAGCAATTCTGCACTGGCACGATTTAAGCTCCTCATCTTACAAACCCATTTCCAATGCTGCTTTACAAGTTCAGCTCCTGTGGTGGTGCAGACCCCTGTCCCGGGCCGCGTTGTGACATCAGGGCCAGCCAACATCATACAAGTGCAGCGGGCTGGGACAGTTTGGCACTCGCTGATCCTGCCTGCCAGTTCAGCGAGTTGAAACGTGAGACAATCTGGGACTTTCCTGTCCTGGGACAAGCACAGTAAGATGAGACGACTGGGCACTCCCTAACAGCGTCTGGAACTCTTCCTGCCTGAGAAACATACCTGAAACTCCTCCTGCCTAGATCACAGCCCGCTCCGAAAGGTGCCAAGATGACCTGACAAGAATTACGGCCACAATGAAAAAGCACTGACCAAAGTCAATCACCTCACGATCCTACCAATAGCAGTCCCAGGTGAGGCCCTTTGAGCTCTCCGGAATCGCAGGGGGCTGTGACCGCGTATCTCCCCCTGAGCTGGGACACCTCTTAGGGTAGATTTCTCGATGTTTAAGGTAGATTTCGTGGTGTAATTCAGATCACGCGCCGACAGAAGCCGACGAAGGAAAAGAGTAATTCACTACACAGCTTTCGTGAGGTTCAACGATCAAAAGAGTCCAGTAATTCACTATAATTTGATTTTGCGAGGTTTTCAAAGGTTATTGGGTACCAAAGTTTCCTATAATCCGCAAAGAAACATCTTAATCTTAGGTTAACCTCTATATCTGTGCGTGCGTATGTGATTTAATTTAGGAAACCGTTGAATCTTTAAGTCGCTGTGTTGATTATAACAGATTGTTGATTACTGACTGATTAAGTATGGCTAGAAAATCATACAATCTGATCCTGTGATTTATTGTAATAGTGTTAAATTATCTTAAATTGCTGCTACCCCAAAGTTACACAGGACCCTGTAATCCCATGTCGAACCACTACCACTGAAATCCCTGTACCACACTCCTTTAGACATAAACCGTTGAGCAAGTTTGGGACTGTGTGGATTTAGCTACACCTAGTGTCCTCTCTCAGAAGGATTTTAGAAAGCAAGGGGGCCCATTCTGAACATCGTGACTCAACAGGAGGGCATCCCTTATCCTTTTTCCCTGATCCCTGTGTAAATCACTCCAACTTGATTCTGGCTTGATTTTCCCCAATCTCCATGTAAATCATTTCCCCCAAACCCTGTATAAATCACTCCAAATGACTACTCTGACCCAATTCTCCTTTGTGTATCCCCTTCACCTAGTAAGCAATAGAGTGAACCTTGCCATCGAACTCTGTAAAGCCACATTTTCTACAAATTCATAGTAAAATCACTTTTCCTAATATCTTTGCCAGTGATCCTTTAAGCAACCCTTAAAGCTTTACATCGCTCTTCCGTGACAGTCCCCCATTAAACAAGTTCTTCTAATTTCCAGACTACATTTATCACCAGTTGACAGCAATTTGATCTTGTACTGTTATCCTTCAGTGCAATCCCTCCCTGGGATTTACTACCCTGCTCTATGCATCTATAATTGTATCTTCTCTCAAACTACCTTTTGTTATTTTAGCATCACTCCGTAGAACACTTCATCCTGAAGGATCTTTGATGAGAAAATTACGTCAAATTGGCAATTTTTAAGCACACCACCGTTTACCTCTCTATTAACCCTAGCAGTAAGGAAACTGGGGCTAAGGAATCCAGAGACTCAGTAATTCCAGCCCAAATGCCACAGTGGCCTCCGGAAATCACTCTCACTTTTTCACGCAACGGTATGCCCCTGCTACTGCGTGAGCAATAGTGCTACAGACCTACACCGGCACTGCTGGTGGGAATTACGGTAGCAAAGGCAAAGACAGACTAATTCTGGAAACTGAATCGCACTCTTCACCGCGTACTGAGCCGAGTCTCCTTGCAAAGACAGCGCAAGGATCTGAAGCGGCTAAATAAGAACAAACCCCATGAAGTTTAACAAAAACGCTGCACCTGGGGTGGAACAACCCCATGCATTGGTACGTGCAGGGGTCTGAGCAGCTGGAAACTGGCTCTGCAGAGTACCCGGAGGCCCCGGCAGACAAGCTCAACAGAAGCCAGCAACGCACCCATGCGGCAAAGGCGGCCAACAGCATCTTGGGGAAGAGCGCTAGGAGGAGGTGAAGGGGCACATCCTTCCTCTCAGCACCGATGAGACCTCATCCAACATGCCAGGTCCTGTTCTGGGCTCCCCAGCACAAGAAAGATACAGCCTTAGTGGGGCGAGCCAGCAAAGGGCCGAGAAGATGATTAAGGGCCTGGAACATCTCTACTCTAAGGAGAATCTCTCCTAAAGCTTGCTCTCTCCTGTGAGATCTGGGACTGTTCAGCCTCGAGACAGTTCAGGGGATCTTATCAAGGGAGGGAACGCAGAAAAGGGAGACAGCTTCTCAGTAGCACCCAGTGACAGGACAAGAGGCAATGGGCACAAATTAAAACATGTGAAATTCCACCCAAACACAAGAAAATCCCTTTTTTATTTTACTGTAATGTAAGGGTGGTCAAATATTTGAACACGCTGCCCACAGAGGTAGTGGAGCCTCCATGCAGAGATAAGCAAAACCCAAACAGACAGAGTCCTGGGCAACCCGCTCTAGGTGACTGCTTGCGCAGGGGGTTGGACTAGATTATCTCCGGGGGTTCCTTCCAACCTCAGTGGTTTTGTGCAATTCTTATGAAGACACATCGCACTAGGATACCAAACTGATGACCTTTAAACCGTGACACCTTCACAGCTCCAAAGTCACTTAACGCAAAACAGTAACTGCAAAATTAAAACCCTGTGATTTTTTTCCCCCAAGATCAATACAGCACAATTCTGTTCTCTACAAGACAGTAGCACACCTCTCCTTTGAAAGGCTTCTGACAAATTTTTGTTTTTTCAACTGCCTGTGCTGCAAAGTGTTACTCACAGGACCTAAACATTAACTTAATGAGGCAGCAACAAAACCCTTAGTTACACCCAATAATTAGAGTTTCTGACACTTTTATCAAAGTACTCTTTGGTTCTCTTTAAAAATCAAGCAACGGAAGTGCTGTAAGACTGCTTTTCTCTTTCATTTGGCAGACAAGGCTCTAAACACCACCTAAGCCGTACTAGTTACTGGTTTTGAATATGTATCTCTAGCGATTGGGTCAGTGACTAGTACTAGTAACGAGAGCCCAACAGCTACTGTTTGCTCTACGTTGCTGCTTGACCGACAAGCAAGCACACCTATGCTTTCTGTTACAATGAATAACAAATACCATGCCCCAATGCTGAGCTCTGCCAAGTGTTTTCCCCCAATCATTCCTCTAAGCGTGCAGTTAAGTTGAAATCAGCAGGGCAGATATTGCTATTAGCTGCTTGCTACCTCTCTCTTCTCTCCTCAGTCTCTGCCAGGTATTCCTGCATTGTCGCATCCACCTTTCTCCACACAACNTGCCAAGTGTTTTCCCCCTAATCGTTCCTCTAAGCGTGCAGTTAAGTTGAAATCAGCAGGGCAGATATTGCTATTAGCTGCTTGCTACCTCTCTCTTCTCTCCTCAGTCTCTGCCAGGTATTCCTGCATTGTCGCATCCACCTTTCTCCACACAACGTTGTGTAGCCATTTTTGTCCACTGCGGTGCTGCCACTCACAAACGTTGCGATATTGGTTGCATAGCTTTACGAACTCAGCATGCTCAAGGAGTTCCTTTTCTTTCTCTCTG
>VZSC01015388.1:137213-171964 GCA_013398225.1 Steatornis caripensis
CCTCCAAGACCGTGCTGCTGCTGCTCAGCCTCGCCTTCTGGGTACCGCCGCGGGGGGCCGGGCTCGCGTGGGTGTCCCGGGGGTCGCGGTCCGGGGGGGCTGTGGGGCACGGCCGCGTCCCGGCTCACCGGGCTTCCGCGAGGGAACCGGGCGTTTGGCGCAGGTGGCTCTTGGGCGTTTCTGTCGGAAACCCTACCCGCGTGGTGGTGAAGAAGAAGATTCGGGTGTTTAAGTTTCCGAGGGGGGAAACCGGTGTTGGAGTTGAGAGTTTTTTGCGAGACGTTTTCAATGTAGTAGTTTTTTTAAGTAATGTTTTTAAAGGCGCGTCACGAAAGCAAGCCACCAGCCGATTTTGTGACGGGAAACAAACGGAGCGGGGCGCAGGGGCTGCCCTCCGGCTTCGGGGCGAGCAGTTGTTTGGGGGAGGAAAACAGCCGAGAACTTTGATCCAGCTCTGTTTTGCTACGATTACACCTTTGCGCATCGCTTCCTCAATAATTCCTGACGAGCCATCCAAACCAGCGGGGCTGTGTATTTTTTTTAGCCTAACCCCTGTTGGTGGGGGGTGGGGGGGGGCTCGGCATCGGAGCCTCGTGGCGTGGCCGCCCCGTGACGGTGACAGCGGGGCCTGGCGTGGGTGGCCGCTCGGAGGAGGTGGTGGTTATTGGGGGGGGTGTTGGTGGTTATTCGGGTAACCGGTCTCCAGCTTTTCCCTCGCCCGGGGTAGTTTGCGTACCCGGCCCTCGTCATCAGCCAGGGACTTAGGCGCTGCTCTGGGAGCAGGGGCCTACCTAGTTAGACCTCGTGTAGCGTGATCTGGGTGCTCACATCCGCTTTGTAGCGCTGGAGTATTTTCAGAACGGTGTTTTCACACAGGGTGCTTGCCGTGTGTGGGTGATGGCCCGCGTTAGGGCTCGGCACAGCGGCCTCCCCCCCCGCCCCGCCTCGCTCTGCTTCTCTTCCCCCATCACCCGGCCAAGCAGGGTGGCATAATGGGGAAGGCGCAAGACTTTTCTAAAGCAAGGAAGAATGAAAAGAGAAGAACCAGAGGTTTCCCAAAGAGAGAAGCTACGTGGGGAAAAAATAAGTAAAATAAATGTAAATACCACTTGAATTAAACACTGATGCCTCGTGGAGCGTTGTGCCCTGTTTTGTGGATATGGGACTTGCTTATGGTTGTAGGGAGGAGCTCGCCCCACGCCATCGCTGTGCCTGCTTCATAGGGACTCAGCACAATTTACTGTTGCCTGTGTGCCACGTAACTTTGGTGTCGCTAGCCTGAACAGCGCAGCAGGCCACGCTTACTGCTGCGCATCGAGTAATGTGCTCTCCCCCAGTACTCTGGTCGTGGGGTGGTTTTTTTTGAAATACAGAGAAACATCGGAGCACCCCACCGTGCTCAGGAAATCCCTTGAGCTTGCTCGCGCGTCAGATCAGCATCACTGCTTGGCCTTCTTCGAATCAAACAGCAGCCTTATGTCCTCCTAGAAGCATCTCTGGTACCTTTTCTTCTGCTGTAGGCGAACTTTCTAATCGTGGTGGAAGCTATTAGGTCATCTGCATCCACGGACAATCGGTAATTATCCTTCTGCATGTCTGCAGCCTCTGAATTTGGGGTGACCCAGACCAGCCCTTTGTTTTTTTTTTATCCTGTGAAGAGCGATGCAGCCCCAAAGCCTGTGGCATTTAGACGGTGCAGCCACCATTATGTGTAGTAATGGCATTCCTGCAGCAGAACTGCAGAACCTGGAATTCAGGTTTTAGGAGGGTGGGGAAGGAGGAACTGGCTCTTTAATGCTCTTTCAGAACATTTCTAACAGCTGGGGCTCCAGGTCATTATCAAAACACAAGATTTGCAAAGAGCATTAGACTCCTCCTCTGAGGAGCCATTCTTGCTCAGGCATTGCACACTGCAAATCTTGCCCAGCTTGGAAATGATTGCAGAAAATAATTTGCTACCTGTGTATTCGGCAGCCGGTACAGTTCTGGTGCTTTGACAAAGGTTATTGCTTAGAAAGGTCCTAAACTAGCAATGAATCCTCTTTTGGATCTCTGATTGTTATCGTTGTGTGGGAGTGGAGGCAGACGGATTGTCCAGAATGACAAATAGGGGCTTCCTAGATGAGGTGAAAAAGCAACTTGTCTCTTACCCACCAGGTCAGCATCGGATCTGTGGGTCATTCTGCCATAGGGATGAGACTCAGGGGCTGTAGGTGTGCATAACCCCCATAAAGGAAGCACTGATTGAAGCTGTTTTAACTACACAATTACCAAGGGTGGTGCTTGAAGCTGTAGGAGATCTGCCGGCCTCCAATTTTGCCGTTTAGCACCCACTAATTAGGTCCAAGTGTGTGGTTATTTTGGTACATGGGTGTTGGCCTGGTCTAGGTGAAGATAGGATGCTGGTGTGGCTCAGGGAGAGGAAGGGTCAGAGGAGACTCCGATGTTCTTGGCAACATCTTGTGAGGGGACTTGGCTGCCTGGGATGTGATGATGATCCTGGAAGCGGAAATGCTGGGGTTGACTTGCTGGCCCAAGAGAAGAAACTGGGAATCTTAAAAAGAGATTTATGTTTTGTGCTCTGATATTTTTGTATAATGTTATCTGAGCACCCTCCCAAGTTGCTTTTCTTTGAACCCCCCTTCCTTTAATCCCAAAGCTGTGCTGCTGAATGCAGCCGTTAGCAGCTTGTCCCCTGCAACCACCTCCTTCGGCTTTAGATCTCAGCTTCCAGAGAGGGCTTGGCATCCAGCAGGAGTCCTGGGGACCTCCTCCCCAGAAGGCTGCAGTGACATTCCTGTTTGCCCTGGTTTCCCATTCGCTTTCTATTTGAGGTGGGTACGTCCCCAGCCTTGCTTCACTTCCCCAACAGCACGTAGGAGGATAAAGATAAGTTCTTGCCTGTCTGGTTTTGGCAGGACTGGTGGGTTTGAGAGAGCAGAATTTGATCTGCTAACAGCAATGGGACTGTCCAAGGAGGAGAAGCCCAGCGTTGGTTCCTGGCAGAGTGCTCTGCCTGCAAGTGATGAAGCCAGGCTGGGATTTCCCTTGGCTCTCTTTGCACCCATACACACTCGGAGTGCATTGGGGCTGGTTATAGGTGGTTCAGGAGCTTTATTGACTCTTCAGAAAACCCAGCTGGGTTCTGCTTCTTTGCTAACAAGAGGTGGGAACTACAGTTTCTGGGGTGGAATTGGATTCCAGCTGGTGGCAAGAGTCATCCCTCGACTGGAGAACAGAGAAGGGCTTTGCCTTCTCACCTAGTCCACTGCAACGCTCACGGTGGTGGCCGGCTGTCCACCATCTCCCTTCTTCACCCTGCATCAGGTGGTTTTTGCAAATATCTTTGGATTTGTGACCCATGAGTTTCCAAGGAGCATGAATACAATGTGTTTTGGGTTTCTAAGTATCATCTCTGCTTTGAGGAGATGCTCGTGCAGCTCTGGGCATCCAGGGGTATTTGTCTGTTTGGTCTGTGCGTCATCTGTCTGCTTTGCCCTTGGTGCATCCAAGACCAAAAGCTACTTGTTTTCAACCTTATGATGGTTTGCTGAGTGATGCGAGAGGGTGCACTGGAAGCTCAAGCAATCACAATATTGCTGTGGTATCACTTTTAAATAATTTTTAATAATTGGGAGGGATAAATTTATAAATGATAAAGAAAAGAAAAAAAAAACAAAAAACTTCCCACATCTAGGAGTGGTTTGAAGTCATTCACGGCGGTGAAGGGTGGTTTGGGAATGGTTGCTCGCAAGCCTGTCGGGAGAGAAATCGGGATACTTAATAAATGAAAAAAAAACCAATGAGGAGGAGAAATTTTAATCCCTCGATGGCATTAAAAATGTAGTGAATAGCAAACTTCATGCTGGAGATTATTGGTGCAAGAGTACATTTATTTTTATGGGTGGAGATATTTTCCAAAGAGTGGTTAGAGGTCTGGGTGTCAGCAGCCCTGTGACCTGTTTCTCACCTTTCCTGCATGTGTTCTTAGGCAGATCCTTAATCCTGCCTGTGGCTGCCTGCTGTGCGTAATGGTGGGGACAGGCAGCTCTGCCAGGTCTTAAGGCTGTGTGTGATACTTGACAGGAGGATGGGAGAGCTGTGGAAGCTCTCTTCCCCGCTCCAGGTCAGGGAAATGATGCTGATCACCCATGGAGTCAGTCTGACTCACAGCAGTGTCCGTGGTGGAAAAAGCTGCTTAACCAAGACCTTTATTTTTTTTTTTTTCCCCAGCACATCCAGCAATCTGTGGTCATTAATCCACTTCTGAAAGGGCTTGGGACAGGTTTCCCTCCGGGCTCCTTGTTTCTGCCCCTCCGATGGAGCTGCGGTACTGGCTGGGGTCCCCTGGGACCAACAAGGCGATGAGCCAGGGTGGGCTGATGTCTTGACCCAGCGTGAGGAGTGTTGGGTGGGAAGCAGAAAGCGGTGGGCTCGTTTCTAGCTCTGCTGTGAACTCGTTACTGAACTGAGGCAGGGGGGGAAGACAGCCACGCGAGCCAGAGCGGTCACTGGACAGGGCTGATGCCAGGCTTGGTACTGGATTTGGGCACTTTGGTGCTTAAGCATGCCTTGAAAGGGCAAAGCTCCTCCTTATTTTAAACTGCTCTGCCCAAAATCAGGAAGCAGAACTTAACTGACTTTCAGGAAAATGCGCTTTGCCGTATGCGTAGACAGCCTCACGGACAAAAATAAAACTAAGATGTTGATGCTTTGTGGTCAGGAAAGGGGAAGTGTTAATGGTGATGCGCTTCTGGGGGACAAGCTTCATCTGACTGTCCCCAGTGCTCCCTGAGGCTGTGAAAAGGCTCCTGGTGGATGGCCGGGCTGTGGATCTGGTCCTAACTATGCTTTGTCCTCCTTGCGAGTCTCATTATTTGCAGGTCTCTGAAACCAGAGGCTGAAGTGCCTTTGATAATTACAGCTGCTTGAGAGGACCCATTTTGTTACCCCTTTGCAAGAGAACCGTAGAATGGTTTGCGTTGGAAGGGACTTTAAAGACCGTCTCGTTCCAACCCCGTGCCATGGGCAGGGACGCCTTCACCATACCAGGTTGCTCAAAGCCCCGTCCAACCTGGCCTTGAACACTTCCAGGGAGGGGGTGTCCACAGCCCGGGTCTCACCACCCTCGTCGTGAAGAATTTCTTCCTAGTATCTAATCTAAACCTCCGCTGTTTTAGTGTAAAACCATTACCCTCATCCTGTCGCTCCATGCCGTTGTAAAAAGCCCCTCTCCAGCTCTCTTGTAGGCCCCTTCAGGTACTGGAAGGCTGCTGTAAGGTCCCCCTGGAGCCTTCTCTTCTCCAGGCTGAACAACCCCAACTCTTTCAGCCTGTCCTCGTAGGAGAGGTGCTTCAGCCCCCTGAGCATCTTCGTGGCCCAAGAGGTTCAGAGCTTGAGGACACTTTATCCAGAGGGAGTAGAAAGTGGATCTTTCCCGTAGCTGATGTATGAACTGGGCGTTTCCTATATTTTCCTCAAAAGCGTTGCACTGCCAAGCTGTGTTTGCTTTACTGTGGAGCTGGCAGGATCTCTTTGCGGCAGGAGGATCCCAACCTGCGCTTTTCCTTATGGGAAGAGGCACGCGAGTGCCGTGCGGCCCTGCTCCCCACGTCCCTTCCCTTTCAGCTGGGTGACGTGCAGTATTTCAGGGCAGATTATGGAGGCATCTGCCCCCTTAGCAGCTCCAAGAAGCTTCCCCCGTCTTTTTAGGATTAGCTCCGCTGTGGTTTAGGTGCGCTTCTTTGCTATTCAGTTTGTAGCTTGCGAGGTGGAAGCTGCAGGATCTGGTGGCTGAGCCAGAAACTCGGGTGGTTCTGAAGGCAAATATTGAACTAGAGGGTGTTTTGTGTCTGAACCAGCCGTTCAGATCAAAAATGCCTTGGCAGTGGCTGATAAATCCATCCAAGCTCGGCTTGAAGTTAAAGTTCTACTCGCAGCGGGTTCTTGCCCTGCAGTCTGCGTCTGTATTTGGGGAGAATAAGAGTGAAAAGGGTGGTGCCGCTTTCTCCTGGTAGCGGTCCTGTTGTCCTCAGAGCTGCGTGATGCTCTGATTTGGATTAGCAGCAGCACGCTGACCCCAAGGCAGAGGTTTAAGCATTACAAGTCAGCGGATTTGCAGCAGGATTCCTTGCTTTGCGCTGGCGCGGTGTCTCCGTGAGGACACCCTACCACTTACGCTCCATGGGATACGTGCTGGCTTTTAGGGATGGGAAAATAACCCTGGAGTGAGGCTTGGGGAACAGAGGACGACGTGTTTGGGCAACTCTGAGGAGAACATTTATATAACATTTATAACTTGAAAACGAACACACTAAAACCAGAATCCCCTCTTGACCATGTGGGATTGCAGCATGAAAAAACTGCAAGTACGTGTTGGTTTAGGATTTTTCTTTTTCCTCCCTGAAACCGAGCCACAGGCTTTCAGAGCGTTTTGGCTGCCGACTGTTGTTTTCATTTGAGGACGAAAAGGAAAAAGCAAGTGCTTCCAAGTACGCCCGGTGAGCAGCCCGTGCTGTGTTTTGGAGGCAAGCTGAGGCGTGCCCCGTAATTGTACACGGCAGCTGAATATTTAGATACCATGTGCTTTGAAGAGTCTCCCGTGGCTCTGTAAGCAGGCTCAGTACATTTTTGCTGCTGAGGTCCCACCTCTGTACCTCAGGTGAGGAGACTGTGGTTTAAAGGTTTTTAAAATTGTGGCTAATGGCTGGCATGAGATCAGTGCTGAGTCTCTCCTGGGGCTGTTGGTGCTGCTGGCAGTCAAGGACGCCTTGGTACGGGCTCACGGCTTTGGTGCTTTTTGCTCCAACCCAAAGCCAACTTGCAGAGTTCCGTATTTTTTTATTCTTTTGCACATCAGTGTTTTCACAACTCGAGAGTCTGGGGGAACACAGAAGTGTGCATGCTAGGTTTTTAAATTGCGGATTGCTTTTTCTTTTTTTCCAGTAGAAAAAAGTGGGGAAAGACTTGAAGCTGTGGGCTTCCAAGGCCCCAGGATCTAAAGGAGCCATAGGATGGTGGGGAGCAGAGCGGAGCCATGCGTGTCCTGGAAGGCAGCTTGGCAGAAGGGGCCCTGGGGGTCCTGGTGGGCACCGAGCTGGCAATGTGCCCTTGCCGCAAAAAGGCGAAGGGTACCCAGGGCCGCATCAGGAGGAGCGCTGCCAGCAGCTGGAGGGAAGCGGTCCTTCCCCTCTGCTCGGCACTGGTGAGGCCACACCTGGAGTGCTGGGTCCAGTGCTGGGCTCCCTAGTTCAAGAGGCAGAGAGCAACAAAGATGCTGAAGGGACTGGAGCATGTCTCCTGTGAGGAAAGGCTGAGAGAGCTGGGACTGTTCAGCCTGGAGAAGAGAAGGCTTAGGGGCGTCTTGTTGATGTACATAAATACCCGAAGGGAGGGTGTCAAGAGGATGGAGCCACACTGGACCTCAGAGGTGTCCAGTGAGAGGAGGAGAGCCAGCGGGCGTGAACTGGAACGCAGGAGGTTCCCTCAGAACATCAGGAAACACTTCTTTACTATGAGGGTGACCGAGCACTGGCACAGGCTGCCCAGAGAGGTGGTGGGGTCTCCATCCTTGGAGATAGTCAAAATCCATCTGGACATGGTCCTGGCCAACTGGCTCTGGGTGGCCCTGCTTGATCATAGGACCAAATGATCTCCAGAGCTTCCTTCCCACCTCAGCCCTTCTGCGCTTCTTTGACCTCATACTGCACCGGTGCGTGGGCAGCCTGTCCGGCAGTGGCCAGGAGCTGCAGCAGATGGTGAGCACATCCCCTCCATCGCAGCTGTTGCCTGCATGGCCGTCTCATGGATGCACCGGAGCCTGCTTGTGGCTCTCTGCTGCAGGTGGAGTTTCACAGCCTGTAAGGAGGGTCACGCACTGTCCTGCATGAAGCCAGATCACACAAGTGCAGCAATAACTGAATTATTGTTCAGAGAAATGAATACCGTAAGCTGGGTAGGAAGCGGTAGCTGAAGCCAGGAGGCTGCTCCAGCTGACAGAGTTTTAAACCCAGGACAGGAAAAGAGAGAGAAAGAGAGAGGAATCTGTGGAAGTGGGCTGGGAAGTGCTGAGCGTTGCCCTGATTGCTTGGGGAAAAAACAGCTCTGCCTCCAGCCAAGGGATGCTGTCGGGTCTGGGGAGCTGCGTGGAGTGGGCTAAGCGGAGTTTTAAACAGGAGTTGTAAAGTCATTAAAGCGAGCATAATACGAAGAAGGCTTTCTCAGAAGTGCTCGGTGCTTTTGTTTTCCACTGAAGTCACTAAGAAAACCTGTTGGCTCCTTGGAAGTGGAGCAACGCAGCAGCTAGGGAGGACGTGAAAAATCTGGTGGTGAAGTGGAAGAGTAAGACTTCTAGTGGAGTAAAGTGGCAAGGGAGGCAGAAGGAGTAATTCCTCTTGCCATGCACGCTGGCCGTTGGGTGATAAAATAGATTATTTATGGAGGAAATGTTGCGCACGCCCTTTTGAGCAGAAGATTTACCTGTCAGGGTAAATCAAAATGCCTTTTTGTACACAAAACCCCCAAAGACAGGGAGTGTTTTCTGTGTTAAGGAGGCGGTGTGCAGCTGTCACAGAGACCAGTGTTTGCTGGGGCTTGATTCTAGAGGTGGGGGGCATGGGGACAGCACGGTAGTGGCAAACACTTGGCAACCTCATAATTGAAGGTGACATCCTAATCTGTCCTCTGGCGAATGAAAACTGCTGAAAAGGCGATAGCATCCCTGGGAATGTGGTTGTTGGATGTGAAGGCGGGGCGCTCTGGCTAAATCACTGCTACGCAAAGGTACTGCTGGAAAAAAAAAGTGTTTTTCAAGCTTTAAAATTAACTCGCACACCTACGCGAGCTGATTGTCTAATGAAGAGCTGGAAGGGAATGGTTCAAAAGGTATTTGTGTGGGTAGTGGTAGTTCTTCCAGTATGTATTTGTAGTAGTTTGCTGCAGAAAACGACCACTCTTTAAAGACAAACAGTGTTATTTACTGTGTCTTACTTTTTCAGTAAAAAGTTAAAAGTATGGGACAAAGTGAAATAAGTCTGAGTTTTGTGGGAGCTATTAGTGCCGACCTGGGGAAAGCCCTGTCTGAAAACTGATGTGGGAGAAATGCCTTCTCTAAGTCTCATTATCTCAGTTCTTTTCTGGTCTGGGGGATGTGTCTTGCTGAGTACGCTTGTTTGGTGAATTTGCAATTTACCCCATTCTTCCAGCTTTTCCTTTTAATGCTATAGCTTTGTTATTCCGTAACTGTCCAGCCTTTGAAAAAGAAAATCCTGTGCTGGTCTACGTTAACAGCCTTAAATGATCAAATCAACACTTGGAAATTGGAGGATGCTGGGAGAAACCTTCAAAAAAAAAAAAGAAACCTCAAACCAACAAACACTGCCTTTTAATTTCATAGCTTTATTGTATTTTATTTGGGTTTGGTTGGAGGAGAAAAGAAGCCCGTGCTGATAAGTGCAAATGAACACAAACTTCTGTTTGCAGCCATCACCTAAAGTCAGCTTCTTAAAACAAAGAAGGGAAGGTGGGAAAATATCTGTTCTGCCCGAGACACGCACATTTTGGGTTTGGTTTTTTCTTTTTCTTTTTCAGAGCAGTTTTATAGAGGGAAGTTTAGGGGCCCCTTCCATGGCTGTGACACTGGTAAAGTGTTGTGAAGTATTTGCGTGTCCATAAGCGTCTCTAGAACTAGGGCAGGGGCTCGTGGTCATCAGCCTGTAAAAAATTTCCCTTCTGACGGTGGGACGGAAGGTAAAAATCTTGCTGTACTTTGAAAAAAATATTTAGAATTGACTATTTCGCAACAGCTCTCCTGTCCTGCATCAGTGTGACAACTCAGGCTCCTCGTAGCCATCCAGCCCTATCCCCTTCAGTTTCACGGGCAAGATTGAATGTTCGCGGTGCTGTGTGTGCATTATGCGGCTGGAGAGAGTTCCAGCTCATCATATACGTTCCTGCAGCAGAGCGCTGCTGTATACCCACCTCCCTGGCTCTGCCAGCGGGGCTAAGTATGGAAGAGGTGGCTGAAATCAGCTCGGTGAGTAACCTGCCCAGGTCAAACATCAGCCTAGGAAAACCCGGTTGTTAACGGCTTTCCTTTTTATCCGCTCAACCCCAACAAGGAGTCCGTTGTTTTGCACTCAGACAACTTCAGATCTCTGCTTTCTGTCAGGGGTGCGGGATGTGAAAAAGCAAGTAATTGTGGCCTTGGGTCCTTGAAGGATGCGAGCTGTGGTGGGTGAGTCAGCAGAGGCGGTTGCAGCATCATCGCTCAGCTGTGTAAAGGGACTTTCTTGCAAAATTTCCATTTGCCTCCTCTCTTCAGCTTGTCTTCTGGGTATCATCGGCGTTGTAAAGAAATACCAGCAGCATTTCGGGAAGCCCCGGTGAGTCAGCCAGGGATGTTTGGGGAGGAAGGGGTAAGGTTAGAATGTTCCGCTCGCCGTCGGACCACAGCAACGTGCAGGCAGCAGTGCAGCCCCACAGACCAGGTGAACTGGTTCTCCCATAGCAGCCTTGCGTCACTCCTTGGCTGTGCACACTCGGGTTTATGCCAGCTGCGTTGGGCCAAGCCTCTCTGTGCATCGCATGATCCTGTTCTCTGCTGAATTTTTCTGAAAGTAAACTTCCAAGCAGGAGGCTACAATAACAAGTTCTAATATTAATTTCCCAAAATAATCCCGGCAACCTTGGATATAATTTTAGACCCGTTTGAGAAGGTGTTTGACTAATCATGAAGAAGGAATTATTTGATCTCTTCCTCCCCAAAATTATTTGCTTAAACTGGCCTCTGTATTTGTGAATGTGGGGGGTTTTTTGAGATCCAACAGAAACCTGTTTAATCAGGTGTAGTTCACACTTTCTACTCTTGACTTAAGGTCTGCCTTCAGCAGTGCAAAGGACGTTTCTTGTCGTATTTCTCTTCTAGAGAAGTTTGATAATAGATTCAGGAATGGGCTCGAGGTTTTGCAATGTTAGGGAAAATCCCTCCACCGGCTTTTGAACTTGCCTTAAGTACTGGGAAGGCTTCAGTGGAAAAGCTCAAAGAATTATGTGCTGCAATATTTTTCTTCTCTGCTTTCAAAGTTTAGCTCTGGAACTCATCTACAAAAATAAAACAGGGAAGAGAGAGTTACCTGAAGTGCCTTCCACTCCCTGGGTGACCCTGCTGTCCTCAGGCTTCAAAATCTTCACCTTGAATTCAAAACCATGGGTGAAGTCGTGGCTGTATCTCAGTTTGTGGGGAAAACTGTGACCTTCCTTTGAGCCAGATCTTTACCCAAAGTCTTCTATTTTTACGTCACTATGCTTCCCTCTTCTGCTTGGAAGCAGAAGTTCAGAAATTACAATAGACCTCTTGCTGGCTGTGTTTCGTCTCTGACCAGAACCCAGATATTCCCGAATGTCGCAACAAAACCTACTGTGAAAGTGCCAGTCTGTATTTGCATTGATAAAGTTTGGGCAAGAATCTCCTTGAACTCAATGCCGAACCCTCTGATGTTGGCTTACTGTCGTGGAGCTTTGCTAGTCCTGGCTTTATAGGACTTTTGTGAATTGGCATCACAATGTGGTTTGGAATTTGTGGTAGCCCAAAAACCAACAAGGTTTTTCTTAGTTTCCCGCAGCTGGACCTGTCTTTAGCGTTTCTTGTGTGTTTCCTTTGCGTCGTGGGTTGAGCGCGCTGAAAATAAGTAGAAAACCAGGCGTAGAGAGGATAGATGAAGAATTAGTCTGGCTGAATCGCTTGCAGAAAGGTAATGGAAATATTGGGAGATTCTTTTTTGTAAAACATCCTATAGGAAGATTAAATTATGATGCAGGTGGGTTTTAGGCTGTCCTCAGAGGTGCGGAACTACTTGCAAAGGCTGGGGCTAGAGTTACACAAAAGAGCAGGGCTTTACATTCTCCGAAGATGACAAACGATTAACTTTGCACTTTGCACATTAATTTTTACACATTAACTAAGTCACAAGGCTGTTTTTATTGTGCACATTTTGCCATGACGTTGCCGCTGAATGCGCGTGACTCATTCACTTGCCAAAAAACATGGCTTATACTTTATTTGTACCCTGGCTGTTCAGTCTGTGCTGCCTTTCCTCTGGTGAAGTCCCCCCTGCTCCGTTTCCCCAGGGACTGCCGTAACTCCATCATCAACCTTTCTGAGGGTCTCACGGTCCTTCTGGTTTTCTCTTGGGGCTCTAGGCACTTGGCGGTGGGCAAGAACTGTGTTGGGACATCCCAGTCTGGGTGCTGAGCTGTACCAAAGGCTGATGGTCTCAGGAAAAACGTTTTCTCGTTAGTGGTGGTACCCAGAAGCGAACAGGTTTAAACGTGCACGTGAAGGAGGCTTTGCGCCGCTAGTGGTCACCTCCACCTTTGGTCTGGGCTGACTACCTGGGAGTATTTTCTCTAGCCCGGAATTTGTAAAGCTGTAACTCAGCTCCGCATTAGGTTCGTGGTGATGGCAGCAGCAGAGAGACCAAGGGCGAGGTGATTTTTTGCGGGTACAAGCACAGAGGCTGGGAGCATCACCACGTTGTGTCTGTATTCGTGGCAGAGGATTACGACATGGTGCATGCTAGGAGCCATGGGGCACCTGCCTGAAATTTCCCCCAAACTTGAGAAACCACGATACCATTACTCTCCAGCCATACCCAGGTTTACCAGGAAGGCTTCAAAACCCAGCAACACACACAGCCAGGGGTTACAGCCGGGATGGGACGACTGACAGTAACTGTGGTGTTGTAATATTCTTTGCCGTGCAAAAGTCAGGAGAAGTTTTTAAGTCAACCCAGAGCATCATGCTGTGCCTGCTGTGGTCACTCGGATGTTTTCCATGGCTTCCATGGGAGCAGGGGCCAAAGTCCGAACCCTTTTAGGAACTGTATCAGCTGCTTCCTGGTGCTGGCCCAGCTGAGCAGAGCATTTCTGTGGTTACTGAAAGCTCCTGTATTCCCTGTCTTGAATCTGGTGTCCTGAGCGACTGTGACCCGATTCAGAATTCATGATGCTGTGTTAGTTAGATTTGGGATATTAATGCTGCACAAACCCGATGAATAAGCAAAAAGTTATAAGCTAAATGTGGAGTATAGTTTTGCAGGAAGCTGCTCTGTTTTGCCCTGAAAACCTCTGAAGCCTTCCAGAAGGAGCTCACCTGGAGGAAGGGTACAGGAAAGAGGAAGGATGAGTCTTTCCCCGGGGGTGGGGGTGGGGACCAAAAAAAATCTCCATCGCTTTGGTTTTGCAGTTGTTTTGGCTCCTGGTTGTTCTAGGGAAGACAGGGGGATGCACAGTTTCCTCATGGGGGGGTCTCTGAATCTCCGAAGTTTCTCTACTGTTCTAAAAATGAGCAAGTAAAGACTTGGCTAAAACTGACACTTTTAGGAGGATGCTACTGTTTTGTTTTTTTCTTATAAAGGTTTTAATTTGAATGAATTCTATCTGGGTAGCTTTTCTGGGCTCATTTTTTAACATCTGTTTCAAACAAAATACATCTTTTAGTCCAGCGAATGGAAAAGTGACTTTTTCTTTTTTCCAGATGAAGAACGCTTAGTTAAGATATTTCTTTTAATGAGAAATTTAAAAAAAACCCCAAACCTAACTCTGTTGTAGATTACCTTAAAACACTTTACAGACTCCATCTTAAACCTAGGAGCTGCATGTACTGTAGTGTTTGAGCCTGGAAAAAACCCTTAAAAGTTCCTGGTAATTCTGCGTTGTTTTCACTGAGCTTGGGGCCATCATGGCCAATCACCGTGCTCGATAATCCTAGGAAACATTAGAAATAAAGGATATATTGGGCAAAGCCTGTCATCACATTTTCTGCACTGTGACGGATTGTTAGCTCCGGAGTGTTGCTGCCGTTGCCCAGATGATGGTGTTCAGAACAGAGAATAGGTGGGCAGTCGCACGTGTATCCAGCTCTCCAGGCCAGAAATACAGAATGCACTTTGAGTCGTCCACCTTGCTCTTTGTGCAGCTGAGGCGCGGTGTCCCCAGCCCCATCTTTAGTGCTGCTACCACGCCAGGGACTTTTCCTGTCCCACTTCCAGTACAAGGGCATAATGTCAGAGGAGAAAGGTGAGGTTGGTTGCGGTGAAGTGATGAGGCAGTGGTGCCCTTTGAGCTAAAGTTGTCTCATCCTTTCCCTGCATCCTTAAAAAAGGGTGGGAGGAAAAAGCCCTGTACGCCTGTGGGCAGGGAAATGGGAGAGAGATTTTCCTCAGTGAATGGGAAAAGCTAAAGGAAGTTTTAGGATCTGCTTTAATCATTAGCACTACCTGAAAAACCCAATGCAGGGTGGAGAATTAAAAAAAAAAACAACCTCTCCAGGTTGATCACCAATTGGTGATCCTGTTCCTTTTCCTGGTATCTCACTTTGTAGAGGACCTGCCATACCTGAGTCCCAGATCTTGCAGGATGTGTGTTAAATGTCTCTGAGGGTTAGTTCGATCCTGGTTTCATCACTTGGTGCATCTGATACCGGTAATTTTGAGGTACAGGCAGCGTCCAGGAATGCAAGAATGGTATGGGATGAAAGCTGTCTGAAATGAAGGATGTCCCCCTGTGCTGGGAGGTAATTGAAGGGCAGGCACCAGACCTGGCTGGAGGGGAAGGAGCCAAAACAAGGTAAAGGAATTAGCAAGTCCTAGCTCCAGTGTGAGGATTTAATTTGATTTAATTAAAACGTACAGCACTGGGGGAATTCATGAACTGCATGTAAGCTGCATGATGAAATCCAGCTGTAGTCTATTGAAAACAAACAGTCTGTTTTTCCCCAAGTTTCCAGAACATGAGTACGGACAGTGCTTTGTTTTTAGAGGTGTCATCTTGTGCTGCAGGATTATAGAGGGTGGATGAGCTGTTGTAACTCTTGAAAGAATTTTTATGCCCTTTTGGAGGCATTGGCAGGGCACTGCTGAGTCTGGGTGTTATTTCCAGGGCCGTACCCAGTTCTGCGGATAAAAGCCTTTGGTCTCCGAGGCTGCTAGTTGGGCAGATGTCACTGGTGCACTGTACGTTGGCCTCAATCAGCAAAACATGCTTTTGGAGGAGAGTTTTATTTTGGAGGATGCAGAAATCTATTTCCTCTAGCAAAAGGAGGGACTGTGTTTTGCTGAGATTAGGAATTTACGTGCGTGTCTTAGTGGTTAATGCTGTTGCGAGAGTGGAAAGGATGAGTTTTTCTCAGGAAAAAAAAAAAACGAAACAAAATGCCCACACCTCAACAACCCACCTGCTTGTGGTAATCATCTTAAAAGCTGATCCTCCAAATGCAGCGTTGGGTAGGATGTAGGCGATCTTGGGTAGGCAGTGTGAGCTTGGCCCTCTGCAGAGACACCAGCTGCTGATGCGCATTGATAGACTCCGGCGCTTCAGCTCGGCTCAAATGCTGCTTCGTTAGTAGAGGAGTGATTAATGGGAAGTGAATTCTGTCTTCTCTGTGTTAAAGTTTGAATGGGTAGCTAGTTTCAGATGCAGCTTTTTTTTTCCGTAGATCTTTCCATACTGTAATCCTTACTTCTAAAGTTGAAACGTTAATTGCATTGTTATAAAAAGGTCCATATTTACTTTCCTGGGCAGATGCTTAATAAATAACTACTAATAACTTTCTTTATTGCATTTCAGGCAGCAGCAGCTGGTCTCAGCTATGTTGGGGCGTATGTCATTAACACCTACAAGAGCTATGACAACTTTCTGCAGGACAAGTATGCTCTGTTGCCAGCCGTGATCATTATTTGCGTTGCTGTGGTAATGTTCATCATTGGGTTGATCGGCTGCTGTGCCACCTTCCGGGAGTCTCGAGTTGGCCTAGGGCTGGTGAGTGGTGCACGTTCTTGCATGTCCTCTTCTTCACCCTGTTGCAAGGTGCTACCCTAGACCTTCTCCGGATGCACAGAACAGAAAGTAAAAGATTATTTTGAAACGTATTGCGGAAGCACTGCTCCGTCGGGGGAGTTACGCACTGCTGTGACGCACCGATTGATGGCGAGTGAGGTGCGGGCTAATTATTAGTTGTGCTGCCTTGTCCAGACAAATGCTCACAGGTGTGGGCGGTTTCTTGGCTCTGCCTCAGCGAGATTCTTGGGGATGAGTGTGGAGAGTAGGAAGTTCTGAGAAGCAAGATGGTGGTGAGGGAACAGGAGGAGATGTGACTTTCCAAAGCAAGCAAAAAAAAAACCAAACCCAAAGCATTTTTCTGCTGACTGTAGTTCTCTCAATCCTGAAAGTATGCCTCGACAACTTCTAGAATGATTTTTAAAAAGCCAAAAAGGTTCAAGTTGAGTAATTCTGGACCCGCAGCTCATGCCTTGAAGGTGACGTGAGCTCAGCAAGCAGTGCCCAATGTACCTAACTGAGCCGCTGGTTTATTTGTGCGGTCTCCTGCTCGACAGCCACCTTGTGAAGTGCTTCGTAGGCTCTTTAGGCAGATCATACCACGGCAGTGTTCAGGAGGCTGCCTACATCGGGCACAGATCCTGTGAAACCACAGTCATCGTCCCAGCCATGCACAGCAATCTCCTGTTCTGAATTATTTTCTGGAAACTGTGTTGACTGGAGAGGCAACAACAGATAACGATTACTTGCCACTATAAGTTAATGTGAATGCAATTGAATTCAAATGTTGTAGAATTCTCCCTTACAGTCTCTCTCTTGTAATTTCAGTTCTTGGCCATTATCCTGGTTATCTTTATTGCAGAAGTATCCGCTTTTGTCCTGGGATTTGTTTACAGGGAAAAGGTAAGCAAAGAATTAGCATTTCTGTACTAACCCGAAAGTAAAGAATAGATCTTGCATTGTTAGAGCATTCCAATATATCCAGTTTTCTTGCATTTCATCCCCCTCTCCTGCAATCCACAGGGCAAGTGGGAATGGGGATGACTCCATCCGGTACACGGATCAGTCTTTGTTGGGAACATGGTGAATACATAAAGTACCTGCCAGCATCGCAACAGTCTCTGAGTTGCGTTAAACAGTTGTTGATGCTCCCAACGGAGGGCCCTTCCATCAGGGAAGGCAAGCTTCTATCCAGTAACGTGGCTCTGGTTAAGTGCTACCTGCATCTTATCTGAAATGTCACTTTTTTTTTTTTTTATTTTTTTTCCCCCCTGACTTAGTTGGGATACAGATCTTTTGCAGTTTCCATTAGATAAAACTCTTAGCTCTCATATTAAAACAATATGTATTTTTTTCCCCTGCTCTCTAAACAGGTGAAAACTGACGTGCAAGGCACAATGCGCTCAGTCTTTGAGAAGTACGATGGGAAAAATCCGGAGTCTACTGTTGTGGATTACTTGCAAGAACAGGTAAGAAAACATTTAAGTTGTCCTAAGAATTATTTGGAAAAGAACAATTGGGTCCTAAACACGGAATTTGGGCAGGGAAGGGAGGGGAAAGAGGGTCAGCATGGTTGTATCCTGGAACTTGGCTTTGCAGAAGTGTTTAGCATCTGGTTCTCCAAGGCAGTGGAGGGTGCTCCCCACCTGGCAGCACTGGCATTCTCGGGCTCCTGATGTGAAGTCCATGTAAGTGAATGACCTTGTTGAGCCTTTGGATCAGGCCAAAGGAGCACACGTGAATAACCGCTGCTGTGAGAAGCCTGTACCCTGAAACAGAAAGATGACGGAAGACTNTCCCCACCTGGCAGCGCTGGCGTTCTCGGGCTCCTGATGTGAAGTCCATGTAAGTGAATGACCTTGTTGAGCCTTTGGATCAGGCCAAAGGAGCACACGTGAATAACCGCTGCTGTGAGAAGCCTGTACCCTGAAACAGAAAGATGACGGAAGACTCTATCCTGCAACCTGTCACTTTAATATTACAGCTTTCACAAAGAATAAACCAGTAAGGAGGTAATAATGTGTGAAGGGAGGTTGATCTATTACATCTACGGCTGTTTTCCTCAAGTACTGCTCCTTGTAAATCAGCTGCGTACTGAGGGCAGCTCTTGCCCAGTATGCCTGAGAGAGGTTTAACTCGACATTAGCATTCATATGTATTCCTACATCCCTGTAACTGTCCTGTGTCCGGCAGCTTCGTTGTTGTGGGGTAAAGAACTACAGCGACTGGACGACCACGCAGTGGTTTAATTCCACTGGTAACAACAGCGTCCCTCTGAGCTGCTGCAGGCAAGATATGAAGAACTGCACAGGGCGCCTCGATCAGCCACAGGAACTCGATACGCGGGTGAGGATAAAGGGCGTGGTTTGGCGGCTGTGCTGTGACCATTCTTAACCAGCCAGAAGCAGTGAGGAAAGCACTTCAGGCAGGGTTTAGGGATAACTTCATCCAGTTCTTTTCAGCAGTTTGTCCCCCAAACCTTTTTCTCCCCATGGTTTTCCTCTACCTAACTTCCTTCTCATGTGATTCTACAAAAGCTCCTAGATGACGAAGGAGGGGCACCAGTCCGGATGTTTGGTCTTGTCCGTCTGCTGGTAACAGTCCTCCATTTCGTGTTGCTACAGAAGCAACGAGGCCAGAGAGCTAGCTGTGAGCACGTGGTTGTTCAAACAGGTCTGGGGCAGGGGAAGAGGCTTTTCTAGGATTGACAGTGAACCTGGAAAATCGCACACCAGGTTCTTCAGTCTAGGGCACGAGCCCATAAGTTATAGATACCGTTGCTGGTCTCCCTGGCTCTGAGTTTTGGGCTCATTAAGCGACCTGAGCCAGAGGAGATTCTAAGAGGCAGCAAATGTCAGTGGCTCTCGCCAAGCAAGAGGTTAACAACAAGCCCTTGGGTCTGGAAGACAAGAATGGAAGCCCTCAGGTCTGCAGTTGTTGGTTAGACCAGCCTTACAAGGTCTGGCTTACTTTTAAATGTCAGGGAGGGACAAAAAGCCAAAAAACCCATCCAGCTGAATTATGTACTTTGATTTATTTTCACCCATCTTTTTCACGGCAGGGCTGTGCAGAGGAGCTGGAGGCTGGGCTGCAGAGCGTTATCAGTTATGCGATGCTCGTCATCCTGGGGTTTGCCATTGTAAAGGTAAATATTTTATCTCTTCCCTCATGGAAAATAATACTGTTTATCCTTTGATCCCGGGGCTTTTTTTTCTACCATGTCCTGTTAGCCTACAGCCTTTTTGTGGCTCTGAAGTAGACCCAGTCCTCTGTTCCTTGCTTGTTTTCTTCCAGCTTTCTCGAATTCATCTGCCTGACGGTAAGGGAAAGTATCCTAAAAGGTAGTAGGGGATTTTGGATGGCAAGTCAGTGGAGAATCCATGGTGGTTGTTTGGTAGGAAGTACAAAAAGCTGGGTGTGCTAAAAGGCTTAGATCTAGAATTCTTTATTAAAACAACCAGCTTTTCTATATTCAACTGGGATTTTAAGAATTGCTTGTTGAAGTTGTTTTTTTAGATACAACCCAACAAATAGTCCTGTGCTTGGAGACCTGGAATTAAAACGTCCCAGAAATATGACTAGGAATGAAAACAGCAGGGCAATTTATAGAATGATGAGATTGAGTGAAATGGGATGTGAAAACAGATCATCTTGTGGGTGAAAACTAGATTTGAAAAGCCCTGGTGTAAACCTCCTCACAACTGACACATCGAAGAAATGCCTACGCAGCTTCGAAGGCTTGACCCATAAATTTCAGCCTGGTGGTTTGTTGTCGTTCCCTGTACTTGTTCTCCAAGATTAGCAACCTGTTCCTCATTGACAGACATTTGAACCATTTAACAACAGCAAAGGGTTTTTCCTTTGGCTATCTGCTCTCTGTAAAAGAGCGGCTGTGAGGTGTGCCTTTGCAGAACGCTTACTGTTTCGTACCAACTACTGAACTCAATGCAGAAGCAGAATTCTGTCCAGATGTCATCTCAGGACTGCAGCTTGACTGAGTTAAACTTCCCTTTTCTTAATTTGATTGTTTACAGCGTTTGATCTTACGGGTTTAAATGGCTCAGCGACGTTGTTTCCATCACTTCCCTTCCCTCTATAGAAGCATTGAGTTCTGCGCTCCCATTACATGTCCCATTACTGTTTGTGATGAACCCACCCATCACTCTCTGTCCTGTGATTGTCTCCAAAGATTGCCTTAGCATATTCTGCACTATCTCTGTTTGCATATTTTATATGCTTAAATATTTTGCAGAAGTCATTTTAAGTCCGGAATAATCCCATGCTTTCACTGAAATTTTTCCCACTGAAGATAACCAGGAATGAATGCAGATTTGTAAATTAATGGGAGAAACCAGGGAGGAAAAAATTGAGCTGGAACTATTTTTGGAAATTGATAGGCAAAAAGATCACTTTCTGTAGATGTATTTTGTAAATGTTTTTAAATACAAAAAGAATGTCCTTGGCTATGGTGAAAAAGTCTAATGAACGTATAGGTGTTGGGTCTGACTGAAACAAAATACAGCAGTGCTAAATATCTCTCTCTCTTTCAGTTCTTCGGCATGCTGAGTGTCTGCGTGCTTACTTGCAAGAGAGAAGACAGTGGATATCAGCCTCTTTACTCAGGGGTGTTTGCTTAATAACATGTGAAGATCACTCTTTTTTTGCTTCCTGATGATAAAATAGACTTGTAAAGCTGGATTCTAAAGGACAATTCATGACCTTCTTGCTAAATATTTTATTTTACATATGTGGAACAGAGAGAGCATTGTGTATTACTCGGGAAAGTTTCTTGTGGGTGATGTGAAATGGCAATTTCAATATTCAATGCCCTACAGTAACATAGCCTGATCTTGCATACCCCAGATTTCTGTAAGGTTATTGTAGATTTGGATTTGTGACCTTAGATAGCACCAGATGGTGTAGTGGATTGCAGAAAGAATCTTACTTCTGCAGTTGTTCTTCTAGCCTTATAATGTGTCGAAGAAATATTATTTTTAATCACTAAACTGATTGGGACTGCAGGAGGGGTTTCAGTTGTCTGCACAAATGCCAGATCATGCCCATGGCGTGGTTAAACAGCAGGAGAAACTTTTGAATGCAAGGTTCAAATATTCTGCATAAGCATGGGGAGTTAGAATACGTTTTCTCTATATCTGATGGTGTTTCTGGTTTGTTTTTTTTTTTCCCTCAGTACAGTCGTATGTTGTGATTCAGTTTACTGCAGAGGTTGTTAGTACAAGACAACCCTGCGTTTAAAGTCTACAATGGACATTTGAGTTGTTTTTTGAAGCAGCTAGCAAGTGTGAACAACTCCAGGCTAGGAGAGGGCCTCCATTTTGCGCTTCTGGCCTTGAAACATCTCTCTTTGACTTGGATTTTTGTCTTTTTTTTTTTTTTTGTTTTAATGATTTGACATTAAAAATGGCTTATGAAGCAGAGCTTTTGAATTTTTTTTCTCCTTTTATTGATGCTCTTACAGTTTGTCTAAAAGACAAACTATGTCTCTCCGTTTGATGTGCAAGTTGCAAGAGTTACGGAGACAAACACAGGCTGGAAGACAGGAGTCACAGGACATGTTGGCTTGGTGCAGTTGTGCAGACAGGGCTGCTGGAGGGGGTAGTGCAGCCCTCCCTGCCTCGCTGAAGGTCTGACCACTTTTCACCACTAAAAATGTTATCATGATGCATTCTTGTACCGAGCAATTTCAGTAACTTGTTGTCTGGCGGCGTCATGCGACGCCCTGTTTGTTGGCTTTCCTTTCTCCTTAAAGGTCTGCTGAATGCGGTCACTTCTTGCATTGCATCACTGCTCTAAATGCTCCTCCTTTAACTCATTTGCATGTTAATCTGTTTCTCAGTTCTTCAGGGTTTTTTGGGTTGATTTTAGAGCTGTGATGTGGCCAGGGAGGGCACTCCAAGCTAGTCTGTATTGGGGAATTGTGGGAAAGCAAGTGTATTTGCTTTTTTTTTTTCTTTGGCGAGATAAGCACTCTGTCCTTAGCAATAAACCTTTGCATCTGTAGCTAATTAGAAGGAAAGGAGTTTGGGGTAAATGTAAGCTGTTTATCTTTTTTTTTAATTCTCCCTCCCAGAGGAAAAAGCAATAGGAGACATACCAGTGTGAGTGTGTATATTGAAAAGTGACTTCATTTTTTTTTTTTTTGAGGGCTTGGTCTTCTGTTGAATACCGAAATAAACTGGATTTCTATAACCAATTAATAAATGTTGTGGCGGTTTTTTGGCTTTGTTTGGGTTGGTTATTTTTCCCGGCTGGTGGACTCCCAGTCCCTGAGGGCAAGCTCGGCGGGCCGGAACAGCAGCGCGCGGCCCCTCCCCTCAGCACCGCCTTCCCGCCTTTCCCCGCGCGCGCCCTCTCCCCTCAGCACCGCCTTCCCCCGCGCATGCGCCGCGCCGCCGCCTGCGCTCTCCAACGGCCGGCGGAGCGCGGCGGGTTTGAAGCGGCGGGGCCGCCGAGGCCGTTTGGGGCTCTCCCGCGGGGGAAACCGCTGTTCTCCTCGGCTTCCCGAGCGAGCCGGCGGCTCCGGTGGTCGGCAGCGGTGAGAGCGGGGCGGTGTGGGGGAGGAAGGACTCGTGTTGGGTCAGGCCGTGAGGGGAGAACGGCGTGGGGGGAGGCTGCCGCGGGTTGTAAGGGTTTCTGCTGAGGTGCGGGACTGGGCAAATCTCTAACGACGAGTTCGGAGGATGTTAAAACTAAGAGCAAAGGGGGAGAAGATTCGTTTCCAGGTGTGAGGTAACCACCAGAGGGAGCGGTGCGAGCGCCGCCAGCCCCGGGGCTCCTTACGCGGCGCTTGGGGAAGATGCGCACCGGCAACCGCTTCTGCTCGGTGTTTCCCGCGGTGGAGCCAATAACCATGCCTACAGCAGAGTAACCGCTACATAATGCTGCTTGTTTGCGCCTCTGTGCTCTGCTAGCAAGCAAGAGTGCGTTTTCTTTTGTTTAATTACTGATCTTTTAAGGAAAAAACCCTCTTTAAATATTGATCGTCTAATTCAATCTCCCTGAGAGCACCCTATATAGCACTTATAGCCCTACTATAAAAGATATATTCCTTCTTTATTGCAGTAAATCACTATCTTCTTTATTAGCAAACACCTTAATATAAAGACTTATCCAGGAGTCGTACTGCTGTTACACTGCACTGATCTCCAGAGTTGAGGGAAATTGCTTAGTCTTGTCTAATGCCAGTCACTTTGTGCTTTCCCTCCTGCTTTCAGTTTAGTAAAATAAAAGGTAGTTACCACAGGTACTGCTTCATTTAAGTCCCCTTTGCTTCTTTGAGAGATCAGGAGCCTTTTAAAAATTCTGCTTGGAGTTTGCAGCTTAAGTCTTAAACTGCATTCTTTTTTGTTTCCCCTCGGTACGACAACAGAGGATATGGCATCCTCAGACCTGGAAGATTTATGCTTTCACATCAACACGAAGATTTCAGCTATTAAAAAGACTCTTCAATTAAGAAACATAGGTAAAAGAAATTCAGAGTGGGTTTTGGTTTGCAACTCCTTGCAGGAAATGGGATTGCTCTAATGAGATGAGGAACGTAAGGTGAAGTGGTAATCAAGTGAAATGTAGAGAACAACAACAAAATTCAGCAAGGATGACAAAGTGGGAGCGTTATCAGGGAGCTAGGTGCCAAGCAGAGAGCGTAGGCTAAGTGAAAGTATGTTCCTCTGAGGGACCTGAAGACTGGTGGTTAATGTAAACCATATTCTATGTACTTGGCGGGGAAGGATCCAGATGGGAGAATTAAAAATAGCTTGGTGAGTATGTTAAGCGAGTGCGTTAAGCCTAATTACAAAAACATGCAAAGGCACAGATGGAGGTTTGTATGGGGGTCTTGCCCTAGCACTCCAGAAGTGCCTGGCTGTGATGTAAACACACAGTGGATAACAAACTTCTTTAAACTGAGGTGCTGAAATCGATCTGAAGGTTTTAGGTTGATATCTTGTCCTTTCCTAGGCACAAATAGAGGTTACACAGGATCAAAGAAATGTTGGTTGGGAGGGTCGCATAGGGAAACCTCCGTGTGAAGAGCAACTATAACCCTAAACAAAGGGAGATAGTGAAGGACAGGGTGCTGCAGCCAAGCAGCTGTGAAAGCCAGGCTGTGTTTAAAAGCTGTGTCCTCCACCTGCAGTGGTAGTGGGTACAGCTTAGTGCTTTCCACCATCGTGGTGGAGAGGGGCTTTTATTCATGCAGCAGCTTTGAACTCTGTTGGCCGTGTGGAGTAGGATGTTGACTGTTTGACCAGCGAATATTGCTGCTTCTCCTGGGAAGACAGAGTGGCTGGGGAGCGTAGAGTTAGTGGATAATCACTGCTTGTGGAGAGGAGGGAAATGGGATTTTGGTGTTGTGCTGGAGGTGTTTTGGCTTTTTGGCTTAACGTTCTCTCTTTGACAGGTCAAGAACCATCCCTCAAAGCTATGCTCTGTAAAATAGGACATGAAATGGTTCTCTTGCATGATCTCCTGAATAAAATGGAAACTGAAGTTCAACAGCAAGAAAAACTGAATAATTTGCTAAAAGTAATCTTTTTTTCCCTGTTCATAAAATGCTGAAAGATTCAAAGGAATCTTTGATAAGTGCGTAGTTGTTCTTTTCCAGATCCTCAGAGGTATGTTTGGATGTGTGTGCTTAGAAGAGAAACTGGGGCTTGGAACAGGTTTACTGTTTATTAAGCAGCTCTTCAGCATCGTGACCATTAAAAACTTTGTTTCTCAAGATTTATACGTGTAAGGCATGTCTTTATCGTAATAGACACTGTGATCTAAAGAGCAGTTCTATTTTTACATCCTTGCAATAGTGATGAAAATATTTCATTAGAATATTTATCTGCTCTAGTGTGTATTTGCAGTGCCTTCATGTGTTAAGCCTTCTGTGAAAGTGTTGTTTGGGGAATGGAGATGAGTTTCCTTTAGTATCTCCTCTTCATCAACACCACCACCTTTCCCCTGCCCAGACCTGCTGGAGTATATTATTAAAGATTTACTACTTGCCCACTCAAATTTCTTTGACACCCTGACACAGAGAGGCTCATGTTTTCTCGCTCTTAGCTTTGTTTTTCTCAGCTTTACTAGTTGCTCTTTGGAAACTAGGGGATAAAGATGTAAGATGATAGGGAGAGAGCAAAGAACACCTCTTAAGTACAAAGTTATTTTAGCATCGCCCTGATAGTAAACTAATTTTACTTGATTGACATTAATAGTTTCAGATTTCTGAAGAAGTCTAATGTTAATTTCAGGAGCTCCAGAAGTCTGCTGAGAGAGATCAAAATGAAGCACAGCACCTGTCTGAAAACATTCCTCCCCACCTGCCTAAACCAACCCAGACCTGGTACGTGGTACATGAGTACGGAGGTATTGGGCGGCTCCCGGCAGTGTTGTACAGCTCTATTCCTTTCACTGCATGTTCACTGTGAACTTCTGGGAGACAAGGTTGTGTTAGATATTGATTCTGGAGTTTGCTCTTGACTGTTCACTACCAGGCTTGTGCTAACGCCCTAACATCCTTCAGGTAAAACGCCCTGTTGTTCAGATGGAAGCTTCCTGTGGCAGGTGTGGTATTATAGTAGAAAGCTAGCTAGATAAATCTGAGCGTTCCTTGCTTTAGAATTGCAAACACACTGATTTGATAGCTGTGGTGCCTAAGGATTGAAGGGTGGATTAGTGATCCAAATGCTGGGTCGCTAGAACTGAAGTTCAACACTGCCCTTCCAAATATAATTTAAAAAAAAAATAATCCTACAATTCAATCATCTTTCTGTGGGGATTTGAATTATGGTTGCAGTGTTTTTATTCTTTGTGGCAGCCCGGCATTTATTTTAGCTAGCAATGCCATCCACCTGCCTTTGAGAGGGCTGTACTAAGAAGCTGTTCAGAATAAAGTAGCTCAAGTGAGAGAACGAGGCACAAGTGCTTGAAACAATAGCTATTATCCCAAAAGCTTCTAAGACGTTATAACTCTGACTAGGTTTCTCAGAGCGGTCAGCTCTTTAGCCTATTGGAATTGCTTTTTACTTTTGAGCGATGTTAGTGTATGCCAGATGGAGGTCTCATGTAAATTATAACGTCTGGAGATCCCAGCCCTTGTTGCCACCCTTGTAGCTCATCAGAAGGCAACGCACCAGTCTGAATTCGGTGCTTCCAGTATGTGCCCTGAATCTATCAGCTTTACCTGGTCTTGCTGCTAATGCCAGACAGGCCTCAGGCGGAGAACATTATGGGCATATTCCAGCAAGGTAAAAGGTGAAGGACATGGAAATAGAGTTGCAGAAGAGAAAAATGAACTGTAATTTTAGATGGTGTGTAGCAATATTCTCATCTGTGTAGGTACTGCTTGTATTGAAAGTTCGGCTAATCTTAGCTGGTAAAGGGATGAAGTGCAGAAGTGTTTGTCTGAATGCGACCCTTTAGGCGTGAACCCTCAGCTTAGGAAACAGCCTCCTAAAATGTGTCTAGAGATGTCTTGTTCCTTTTCAATTTCCTCTTCAAATTAGGTGTTGCAGAATTTTTTGTGTGTGTGAAAGAATGGAAGTTCTTCGGAAATTATTGCTGGGGTTGTGCCTTCCTTTCACAACTGACTTTCTTAGTTTAGGAAAAACCTTTGTCTTAAGTTTACTTTAGCTACTGGGAATTGTTTAGATGCAAGTGAAGCTTGTTTAGCGATTGTGTCACCTCTGATATTAAAAAGATTCTTTGGGATGTTGGTTGCCCTTCCAGTTTTGTCCTGCTTTTGATCGAGAAGTTAACTGTGATGCAAGTTTAGCTGCTTGTTCCCTTTCTAGACAGAACCACCCATGTAAAACTAAGCAAGTTTTTCTAATGATTTTCAACAGATTGTGCTCTGCCAGGTTACAGTCGCTGTTCTGTCAGTGTCAGTTTGTGGTGTTGGTTTTTCCCGAGGCGGAATACCTTATATGTTAATGCCTTTTGTCAAAGCACCATTTCTCCTTTGTCCCCACATTGTCACTTCTCACTGTTCAGTGTGTTCACAGCTCGCTTCTCAGTTTCTGTTCCTCTACATCCCAAAATGTTTGGGGAACAGAATACTACTTGTCTGTTGAATGAATGTCGTAAGTAACGCAGAAAGCAGGGCTGGCACTCGAACACCAGTGAGATGGGCCTTCAAATCTCAGAAACAATGAAAACACCCACACAGATGAATTAAACAATTTGTGACTTTTGCTGTTGTTTCTCTCCCGTGTTCTTGGTTTCGATGTTCTTATTTACAGAGGAATCTCACTGAAATAAAAAGCAAGCTCAACATATCTTAAGCCATTTGTATTCCAGGTGTTTACTGAGAGCGCACTTTCTCGATGAGCCAAACCCAGATTTTGAATACAAGTTTAGGTTCTTCACTTTTCATGGTCCAGGTGAGCAGTGAGCTCTGTGTATGTACCATCTCACTGCAGCAATGTACAGGCAAGGTACTGGGTGGGAACCCAAAGCCGAAGTACCCCGGGGTTGGGAATCATCCAGAAAAGATTAGAGGTTTGTTGCAATGAGGAGGATGGGAGGAGATTGGAGTGTACAGGAGGAGTGAAGTTTTAAGATGCAAACTCACCTCTCCTGGTCCTAGTGTTTATCTTTCTATTCCAACCACCACCAAAAATTCCCACCCTTCCCTTTCCCTCCTCTTTGCTGACATTCCCTGCAACTAGTGCTAGCTCCAGAGTGCCAGGATTAGTTTTGTGCAGGGCCTCACCTTGGTTTTCAGATGTTTCCATCTGAATTAGTTTAACTGTTGGTGTCCTGGATTTTAGAAGAGCTCCGCATTGTGGCATGACACGGAGCAGAGCTTCCTCTGTCACTGTGTCTCGGACCAGACAGTTTGGCAGTCCAGCAGCTGTGCTCGCTGTCCTCTGTGCTGCAGTCATCTTCCCTGGGAAATGGGACGCTGGATTTTGGGGTGTCACATCAAGTGATGTAAAATCCCGGCCCTTGGGTCAGCAGAGGCACTGCTGTGTGCCGTTTACTGTAGGGCCCTGCGTCAAACAAAGATCTCTTCTTGTGTTAGATCAAAACAGAGGATCGGTTCTTTGTGACAGGTCAGCTTGGTGCTGCTGTAGTTATTTCTGTTGAGCATCACAGCCCAGAAATGTCCTTGTATTCAGATGACAGCGAATTTGGCCAAATGCATCCTCTCTGCTGTCCTCCTGCCGATGAGTAGGAGAGCAGCTAGGTGGGGTGGCTGGCAGATAACTCGGCGTTTGAGGCTCTAAGCTGAGGGTTTGGAGGAAGGGTGAATTTATGAAAATAGTGCTCTAATAATCGGTCAAAGCAGGAAATTCCTTGGCATTTGGGATCTTGCCTAAAAAAATTATATATATGTGTGTATATTAAAAAAAAATCCCAGCCTGCTGGATGGTGTTGAATTTCTTTGCTGCGAAAGATTAATGGATGAGTCAGACTTCCCAAGATTTGAACTTGCTTCAAAGAGCTGTGAAGTATTTCAAATCTGCCTGTTAGGCTGCAGCGCTGTGCTCTGGTTCATCTGATAAAAAACCGAAGGCTTCATGTTCTGTGAAATGTAATGGTACACTGAATTCTTAACTGCTCTGTGCCGCGTTTGGACTGATTCCAATTCACCTGCTAGCAGCCTCTCTAGCAGAGAAATGAAGAGCTGTAACGAAGTCAGCTGAAGTATGCAATTTGAAACGGAGTAGGCTTTATTTTTCTTTCAGGAAAGATCGTGAATTGTGTTCATCCAGCCTAGCAGAAGGGTTGGAACTTAGGTCTCTGAGTAAGCAGACTTGATAATATGATTATATTCTTCCTACTTATCTGCTCTTTATGTACTTAATATTAATTCATTTTACAGCATCACTGGGCTAACTGCGAAATGTGAAGAACAAACAAAAGTTGTAGAACCCGAACGCGCGAAGAAACCCACGAAAGAGCCAAGACCTATTAAAGAAGTACCCTTAATAACCACAGAAGAATTTGAAAGCATTCCTGCGTAAGTAAGCATGGCTTTTCTTAGACCTTGTCATGCCAATTTGGGTTGCAAGCCTAGGTTTGGGGAAGTGCCCTCTTGCAGAACTGAGGCTGACAGAGATATTTTGAAATTCTAAATGTGCCGCAGGATAAAACTTCATGATGATAGCTCCGAATAGTTTATATGCAATACTGGCAAACCTGAAAATGCAATGAATAGAGCGATTAGATTCTTTTTTGTATGTTTATGTTGTGAAGATCAGAACTGGTCAGTTAAACCCAAACCTCTTATCTCAAAAGTCACTTTAATTGTATGAACAGAAATATATTAGCTAATTGCTGGGTTCTCTTCTTGTTTTGAGAACTGACATTCAAAAAAAAGGCCATCGTCTCATAAGCTGAAAGGTATGGTACACTTAGAAAGAAAGATAATGATAAATGCAGTTTTTATTTGACCCAGCTATCGATTTCTGAAAACTTAAGGTCTTGACTTACCAATCTCTTTTGAGATAGAGAGAGAAATCGGACTTGTTTAAAAGCAAAAACACCTCTCACTGAAACATTCCAGATTTCTGGAATAGAACGCTGTGGGTTTTTTCCCCTACTGTCAGGACCTGATCATCAGATATCCTTGTCTGAAGTCTGTCATGGAGGAATAACTTTTCTTGAATGGCATTTTGGGGACGATGGCAAATATTTCTGCAAAAAGGAGAGAATTCTCTTGATGGCTAAGGCTAAAGTGTTATCTAGACTCTAGATTCAGTGTGTTCCCTGACAACGCTAGTTTCAATAAGAATTTTGGGGGGTTTGAGTCTGTGTTTTACTTGAGGCTTTCAAATCATCTTTGCCATTAGCTTTCCAAATTTTCAGGTGAGCAATGTCCATTTTCTTCCACTGAGTTGCTCAGTCCAAAAAAATGAAGGAGCCTGAATGTGGAGCTAATAATAAAGGACTGTCTTTGGTTACTTCTTAAAAGCGCATGCACCTAGCCTTTTTATTCTGCACGTCATCTCTAATATTTGGTGGATTACTCCCTTAGTACTTCTCTCCTGATTGGATTTTGGAAAGGTAAAAGCTGGAGCGTGAGAATTTTTGTTCTTTATCTCTGCTATGGCAAGAGAAGTAGACGTAGACCATTCCAGCCGAATGTTGTTTGAACTTCCAGTTAAAGCTGTGATCTTCCCTGATAATCTCTTGAAGTGTTTCATTATCCTTGAAAGCAGAGCGTTTTCCCACTGCTGTTTGTGGGTGGGGAGGATGGAGACAGAGGCCAGATGGATACTCTTACGTTCATCGCTGGTTTATAGAAAGGTTGCATCTTAGACTGTGCTTGGGGGCCTATAGAAATATTTTTATTCAGATGGGAAAAGCATGTTTGTTCTGTGGAGGAAGATTTACATTAATTTAATATATATATATATATAAATTTAAATAGATCTATTAATCTACTGTTTTTTCCTGTTGCCCGGCAGTGCCGTAATCAGCAGCAAATGTTTGTGACCCGAATTTTCTCGCACCTAACGTATTCTCCTGGAAGAATGAGAATTAGGTTCATATCCCAGTTCAGCAGGTCAGCACTGGTCCTGACGTAGGATCTCTTTACACTTGCTGGCAATAGTAACTAGGGATACTACTGCCTTTTTATGCAGCTCAGGTCCTGGAGCTGCGTGGCTGTGCTAGTATGGGATGGTGCCTATGCTAAGCCTGTCTGAGGGACTTAATAAAGCCCTCCTGTGCGTGTGCATCGCAGATGTGTCTAAATCCCACACCAGCTGGGCGTCATGGGTTTTGCATCTGCCAAGAGTCTCATTCCTCTTTCTTACACAGCTGTGGTAGACTGTGCCTGAAAAATCTAGGTGGTTTTCACCTGCTTTGTGCTGAAAGCGAAGGAAAAGGTATCCCTAACATCATTAGGGCACTAATGGGGATATATAGTCTTCAGTGACTTCATATTTTTAGAACTTTGCAGGAGGTATTTAACAAAGGTGCATGCTGTGTTAAGGTGCGGATCTGGAGCGCCTTGATCAAACAGAATTCTCTCGCACAGTAAGAAACTTGCAAATTATCTTAGCCTTCAAATCATTGCAGAAAGACACTTTTTGGAGGAAGAAAAAGAAAATTGTACAGTATGTGTCTCGGTTAACATTAAATTCCAGGCAAAGGAAAATGCTTGCTTTATTCTGTATATAAAACTCTTAACGCTGAAGATATTTTTACAATCTACACATTCATTATAACTCTCAGAAGTCTCAGAAGATGGCAACTTGAGGGAACGTATGTTTCTTTTAGCCTAAGTTTTTTGAGGGAGCAGGGGATGGCCATTAGGATTTATCTCTTCTCCGGTGGTATATATGTGACCTATTGATGTTATTCTTTTCTTTGAAGAGCATAGATAGCACTGTGCTTTGGTTTTCATGTCTGTGGAAAAAAAGTCATCTTGTGTTTTGAAAGGGGCTTGTGCGGATTAAAAAAAGAAATTGAGTCACTTGTTTAAAAAAAAAATACTTTGAATCTTTTTGCTTTTAGTAGAGTGAAGCAGATTTAAAAGTTATTTTAAATCTAAATTAAGTGGATTAATTTGGAACTTCTTAACTTTGCATTCTTATATTAGTGTACAGACTGAAATAAATGTCATCCGCTTTGCTAGCCAGGGCTGGAAGACTGTGGAACAGCTGGAGTTTTTACAATCCTTACCATTAAGCACAGAAGAAAAATTTCAGTTGCTTCTGACAGAATTTAGGTTCAGATTAAGGCGCCTACATTTAAGTGTGTGTGACACAGGTGTCTCTGTGCTCACCGAGTGCTCCCGCTCTTGTTGCTGAACATCTAGTCTCTTGGCTTTATTCAGCATATTTACTGTATCGCTATTGACAGCGGGAGCATAGGAACTTAAATACAGGTGTTTTATACCTCTGGCCTTAATCTTCCTAGCTCTGCATGTTCCCCCGTGACTTAATAGATAGGCTAAGGGGTACAGCTAGAGCCATACCTAGCAGTTAACGTAGACAGACGAAGCCCTGCTGTGGTTATGGGCTGCGTTACTTGTTTATGCTGAGTGTGACCGCATTCCAGGCCGGTAGCGCTGCTTGTATTTGGAAAGATGTTATGTGTGCCAGGTGGAGTGGTTTTATAAAAAATGGCTGCACCTCCAACTTTGAATCGGTATTAATCAAAATATCAATAAAGTTGAAAACTGGCTACAAATAACTTGGTAGCAATTCAGTCTGAAATTAGAGCGATTGCTTTGAATTCAGGAGTTTTTACACAGCCCGTGCAGCCCGGTCTCCCTGGCAGGGACTGGCTATTATTAAAATCTACAGCAAGCACTTATTTGTAGTTGGCAATTGTAGAACGCCTGCCCACGTTCTGGTTTGGAATATTGAATTTGTAATTGATTAGCTATTTGTGCTTTCAATTCATTGTACGTTTTCCAAAGATGGAGTTTTTTCCATTCAGAGTAAAATGAGGGAAGAATTTCCTATTCATTGATCTTTTCAGTCTTATTGTCCTACAGCTTTTAGTCGCCTGCTCTACTGACCTAAAGAACCCCGTTCATTCTTAAAATGAATTGTAACACTTTTCTCAATAGAAGCTTTCTAATTCCACACATCAGTGAACTGATGCTAAACCAAACACAAACAGCCCAGTTTGATTTGTTGTAGTGACTGAATGGTAATCCCGGGATAATTTGAGTTGCAAGGTTGCCCTGGCTCTTAATGCAGTGTTTTCTGGGCTTTTGTTTTGTATTTAGCTTACTGCCTGCCGTACGAGTTTTGGATTTCATTTTTATATAACGGCTTCTCAGTTTGTAGCTTTGCAGCATGTTTCCTTTTCCTTGAACGCGTGCCTTTACAGCTATAAATGCTGAACAGCCTTACTTGCAAATATCGCAGTGTTCTAATATTTCCACATCACTTTGTTTTTATCTTCTGTGCTTCCTGTACCTCTAGGCTGTTCTCCACAGATCTTATTATTTTAGCCCTAGTTTTATGAAATGCTCTGAAAGTTCAGAGGAGGATGGTGGTGGCGCACAACTGTGTCTGTATAGCTCAGTAGGCTGCACAATAAAATATAGAAAGCAACATAAAACTGATGTTTCTTCTGAAGAAAGGAAAGGAAGGGCTGTAAGATCAAACACAGGTCATTCATGATTATAATATGAACCAAATCGTGCTCTTAGGCAGAAACGTGTCATTTCAGTTTTGGTTCGTGGTATGTTTTTCACAGAGTTGCTTGATTTTTCTGAAGTTTTAGTTTAAGTAGTATGCTACAAAAGCAACCGTTACTCCAGTTTGAAAGGCTCCTTACAGCTTAAGCACTGGATATTTTTTACTTCTTAATTTAGCTTTCTAATATTTCATCTTTCTGGTTTAGGTTTTATCATGGCTTTTTTTTCCCTTCGACATTATTAAACAGTCAAGGAAATGAACAAAATTAACTGCTGCGTTTATTCATTAACACAAAGCAGAAGAAACTGCCTCGAACTAGGAACAGCATGTTCAATTAAAGCTGATGATAGAGAAGAATAAACACGGAACTTTGTGACTTTCTGGTTACTGATTTTTATTTTTATATGTAGGTATATGAAAGGTCGTTTAACATATGATCAGATTAATGCCGTTGTTCAAGATATGAACAAGGCCGTGGTGGGCAAGTACAAGATCCTGCACCAGCCTTTGAAATCTATGAATGCAGCAGTCAGAAATCTCTACCACAGGTTCCTGGAAGAAGAAACTAAGGATACAAAAGGTATGTTTTTTAAAAAAAATTGTTAGTACCAAACTTGTAACACCTGAATATTGCAGCACAAGTATAAAAGTACTGGACAAGATACTGAATGCCTAATGACAGCATGTGGTTTTCATGTTATAGTGTGACTTACAGCATCTTATTGTCAGCGAACAGTCCATCCAGGCACTCTGGCAGTTGATGGAATGGTATAACCTGTGGGAGTGTTGAAAACCATCAGTCCTGAAAAATTTTAGAAAACCTGCTATTGCTTACTCTGTCGGAGAACAGGGGAGGAAAAAAAGTAAAAATCTGTAGGCTTAGCGGGGCTTTCCCTCCCTTCCCAGCAGGGGATGCCACAGCAAAAGTCAGGTTTGGCCTTGAAGAATTTCTGTCCGCTACGGGGGACAAACAACACTTTGATAGTCTGGAGCAATGAAAGTTCTGGTTCTCCTTTGGTTTAAGGGGAGGAGAACAGAAATGAGATTCATGTCCAGATAGGATTCTAGGCCATAAGGAATATAAATGTCTTATTACTATACAGAACTGAGTAGTCAGTATAAAATGCAGTCACCTCTTCTGGATAGAGTCGTGTAGTGTAGCAACAAGGGTTATTGTTCTGACCGAAGATTTTTCCTGTAACTTACTAGATTACTTTTTATACCTTTTCCCTGAAAACATGTCACTTTCTTGGGTTGTTGTAGCCAAAACTTTGAGTGCACAGAGATTTAATTTGGAATCGCTCCTGGTTTGATAACCAAGCTGCATAAACTGTGTTTTCAGTTTTTAAGCTAGAATATTCTGAAGTTGGGAAATCTGGGTAATCAGTCATGCTGCAGTGGCTTTGTGGAAGAGACTGGGCTGTCTGATAACCTTAAGAAGTTTTCTCCTCCTAAAAGCACAGAGGAAGCAAAAAGGCACCAAAATGTCTGTCTCAATTTAAAAGCAAGTTATACTTACAGGTTAGTTTTCCCAAAGATATGTGGCACAGTAAATCTCTAATATTAAAATCGCCTTTTTAATCTTCCTTTCCTTTTGAGAACAAGTATGTAATTATTCCTGGAGGGTTGTACTGCACATATCGAGCTTGGCTGTGTCCTTAGAATGCCCTTGTGTTTCCAAGTTCAGACATAAAGCATGGAGCAAACTCTTCTGTCTCACAGAAAGAGAGCTCTTTTTCTGACACCACCTTGGCACCCACCTCTCCTTTTTTTTTTTTTTTTTTTTTTTTTTTT
>VZSC01015388.1:172073-193948 GCA_013398225.1 Steatornis caripensis
CCTTTTTTTTTTTTTTTTTTTTTTTTTTTTGCCCTGGACAGAATGCAAGAACATTCTGCCCTAAACGCATTCACTCGGTACTTGGGAGTCACCTTAAGACAAACTATGACTTTTTCTTCCTTCCTTCCTTTGGATTTGTTGCTGATCAAGACTCTCTCAATATTACGGTATGGTGATAACATCACTAGCTTCTAGATTCTAAATGCAGCTCTTCTGTAGGGAAGGGATTCTGCTAATGATGGACGTGCCTGGCACTTTAGTCTGAGACCTATAGGATAAACACGTCACGTGAAAGTCGGTGTTGTAAAGGCCTTCAGTAAAAGCATGCTAGAGGCATGCAGCTAGACTGCTTCACGTGACTGGCTTCTCATTTGGGCTCTGGCAGTTTGGTTTTTCTCTAGACAGGTTCTGCTTCAGTCTAACAGTGGTTTGTGTTAATCTGGGATTTCTTAAAATACTTGCTTCATCATTTTAAACTTAGAGTAGTTTTTTGGGTTAACTGTTACTGTCTTCAGGCCGATAGTAAGGAGTTTGAGTCCGTGGCTATAGAGGGTAAAGGCTAGAAGGGGCCTCCTAGGCCTGGAAAGCTGCTTGGTCTGTACCCTCATCCACAGCAGCCTCGGCTGCAATGCAGGAGCTGTTCTAGCAACTTGAGAAAGCTACAAATAGTCCGAGAGAATCTTCTGCGAGGAAGTGGGGGTTTTAAGTCTGAAAAATTGAAACACTTAATTTTTCAAAGGACCTGATAGCCAGCCTTTGTTATCTTGTTTGGGTTGGAAAGTTCAGTTAGGAAACATTCAGCATCTGAGAGAGAGAGCGTATGTGTGTGTATGTGGTAGGGTTTTTGTTTTGTTTTTGTTTGTTGTGACTAATCATCTAGAAAGTCTAGAGAAGAGGTCTGGCAGGCTGTCAGTTCTTATCTGGGCAGCACAAAATGATTAAATGTCTTTATCCGTTACATTTTTCAGGACGAGGTTGTGCATTCATTGATTTGTTTGCTTAAATTGCTGCTGTGAGTGTGTCTCTGCTTAGAATTCCCACAGTTTCTCACACTGGGCTGATTGCCAACTGACTTCTTCCTCTGATTTCAAGATGAGAAAAGATGCTGCCTGGTTTACCAGGGTAACCTTCCAGCCAGTAAGGCAATTCAGTTAGTTTAGCTAGTTATTTACTGCGTGGAGTTACTGTTTCCAACCAAACCACCACCCTTTAGCCAGCTCTGGTTTCTTCATAAACGAGATCCTGCTATGCTGAATGTTGCTGCCCTGAATTCTGGGCAAGTAGAAGAAGAAATCCTGTTCTGCGCAGATTCAGGCTGTTCCGATGCTCCCCCAGACAGAACAGGCTGCAAAAGCGGTATGCGGGTTATCCCTGCGTTCCCAACACCATCCAGGTATATTGCCCTGTTACTGGAAATTGCAAGTGATCTATATCCAACTGTAGTTATGTTTTAAGCAGTTACGCAGGTTTTTTCTTTTCCTAATGAACAAACTTTCTGCTTCTTATCTGTATGTGAATTTGGCGGTGTCGCGAGCTCTGTTGAGATTCCAGTATAGCTCCCACCTGGGGGAAGACCTCCAGCTTTTGATGGTTATTGTCTCTGGAAGATTCTACTTCCCATTAGACATCTGTGTGACCAACTCTCCAAATGGCCCAGTCTGTGAGAAGACACGGTCTGTTATTCTTTAGCTCTGGCTGAGCGATATTTTGGGGAACGCTACGCTTGTAAAGGGCACTCTGGGACCTCAGGTCTAATGGCTGTCACGTCCTCGGATGCTCCTTCAGAGTGGAGCACATGTCCTGTTAGATCACGCATAAGGTGAAATTTAAAGATGAAATGTTTACAGAGCGAACACAGATTTGCCTGTGTAAAGCTACATTATGCTTGTTAAATAAAATAAATAAAAGCTTTCCTGGCAGCTTCGTCTTTGCAGCTGGCATCAGCTACTTTCCCCGCAGTTAAACTGGAAGGACTCTTCAATAACTTAATAGAAAGCCGAGATGCTCCATCTTAAGATGCTGCTGCTTAACTTAAGGGTAAAACGAGGAGAGAAAGCTCTCCTCTTTTTCCAAGCTAGAACACCCCTAGCCTTGCTGACTTCTTTGTCTCAAGGCTTGGAAGCGTGATATCACAGAGGGCTATGTTATTTCCTTCTACTTCCTTTCCTTAATGATAATTGGACGTTTCTTTCTTATACCTTAATTAGCATGTTCCTGGTTTCAGATTGCTTTTCATTGGTAAGGATTTGTGAAGATGCGTGGTTAAAACCTTATGCCATGTTAGAGGAAGCATTAAATGTGCAGTCGTTTTACTAGATCTATAATTATCTCCTGTCTGAGCAGCGCCTAAAGACTGAATATGAAATCACAGCTAGTGAACATAGCTATGGAGTGCTTCAAATAACTCTTTCCTCATGTCTACCTGTTTGGGGGGACTTTATCTCGGCATTCTGTTGTGGGCATTTTAAATGCTTTAACTCCAGTCAAGGCCTTGGTTTTGTACAAGTGCTTGATAATGAGAATTTCCTGTTAGTAGTAGTTAATCAACTACAAGAAAGGATGAGCTGCCAGCTCTGATGCAGGACCTATCTATGCCATTTGTTTTTTCTTAGAGACACAGGGAAGATGTTGTTCCAAGTGGCTGGTCTTTTCCTTGCGTTTTCTTTCTTTAACAAAGCATTGTTCTTTTCCAAATCTGATGGCAGTTGAGGGAACGGTGGGCTATGTAGCTCTGCTGTATGCAGGGCTCTGCCCTTTTATTTGCAAAGGGCCAATTCCAGAATTTGAGTACCTGCCGAGAGAATGTCATCAGGCCACTGCTTATTTCGGCCATCGCAAAGCAATTACTTGGGATTCAAATTACGCTGCTATTCAGCTGTGTTCCTCATTGAACAGGAAGATCCTGAATCCTGTATGATTGAAACGCTGAAGCTTGATGGCTTTCTCTGTAAAGCAGGTCTGTGACCTTCAAACAGACCCCGAGCATCTCTTTGGTTTTGCTCGGGTCAGTGCTTTGGGTGTCACTAATTGCAGAACACCTACGGGCAAGGCCTCAAAGAGAAGTTTTACCATTTGGCATCAAGGCTCCTTGAGGTGTGCTGGCAAATGACTTCCTGATATTCCCATCGTCTGATGCATCCATGGAACATCTTGTATCTGGCCCCAGGTGGTGTTTGGGACTGCTGCAGACTTTATACCCTGATAGAGGAGCGTGGATGGTTTGAGAGATGTTAGTAGGTACAGTTGGCAACAGACGGAGCTCGCTGAATGGGGCCTGTGGGCGATGCGGGGTAGTTGAACTCAATTCTGCTTTCTGGTGACAAATTTAGAAAGTGGAACACAGATATAGCGTGAGGCCATCCGACTGCTGGTTGTAATTTTTTGTCGGTGTGTGGGATTGTTAAAAAGAGGTTGTATTGTTGCGAAACAAACGTATCCCACAATACAGTTGTTTCTATCGTAAAGTCTTCATTTGTTTTACAGGTGAATTTTTTATTGTGGAGGCTGACATCAAAGAGTTCACTCAGCTGAAAGTGGATAAGCGCTTCCATAGCATCCTCAATATCCTGCGCCACTGCCAGAGAGTGAGGGAAGTTCGTGGCTCAAGACTCGTCCGCTACGTCATCTGCTAACGAGCTTTCCGTATTCTGCTTCCCCAAGATACGGAAGGCAGAAGTGTTTTTGAGACGCAAAAAGTGTTTTTGTTGTACGCGGAGAGATTCTATGCATGGGCCTTCCTACTCAGCTCTCTTATTTTCTGAAAGGCAGTAGTGAGGACCAAGAAGTGGTTTTTCAGACATCTGTCCTAAATTAGGAGTGGCAATATCAAATGGCCTTGAAGTATTTGAGTTTTGTTTTGACGACCTGAGAGGAACTACTGTATTTTGGTAAATGACAAATGCGAACCAGATAGGCGATTGGTGCACCTGTGGTCATGGGCGGTTTTCATCACGTTTTCAGGCCAGCACTTGAAAGTTGAATTCCCTGCATGTTAATAATGCGCCTTTTGTGTTTATGAGCTGGAGACTGTATTTAAGACTCTGGAGCTACTCAAAGGGAGTGTTTGATTCTTTTTTTTTTTTTAATCCCTCAAACCAATTTCCAGATTTCCTTTTCTTAATCTTTTCCGTCTTATCCTAATTGTATGTTTTGGAGTTTCCTGCAATCACTTGAACAGGAAGACCTGAGGTGGCTTAAACATTTCCAGACTGCTGATCGGTCGTGCTGTTAGCCATATGGTTTTCATACTTGATGCAGCCGGATTTTTTCCCTCAGACCAAACTATTAGATTAAAACAGCGGAGCAGTGGGGGTTTTTAAGTGAAAATGTTGACTTTTGCTTTGAAAATACTGGTCAGACTCATCACAGGTTTTATTAAAGATTGCTTTCAAAGGACCTATTAGTGTAGTAAGTTCCAGAGTAGAATTATTGTGATAAATATCAACTCAGCAAGTAATCAAAACTGTTTTGATAAGAAAAGCTGTGGTGTTTCTTCTGTGAGCCTGTATCTGCTCTTATCCTAACACCTAATCCAAAATACCTCCTTTGTACCCTGTCGGTGTTTAAATGACAATTTAATGAGCGAAAAAGACCCTGAACGAACTTTGAACTTTTTCAATAAAGAGATCCTGGTGAATGCTATATAATCCGAGATTCCCATTTTTTTTGTGTGTGGGGCGGTTGGTTTCTTGGGGTTTTGGGGTCTTTTTCTCTGGGATGTTGAGATCCAAGCTGAGATCTCTACTCTGCTTCGTACTGGAATATGTTTCATGTTTAAATGAATGCACAGCACACAAGGATGTGCAAAATCAGTATTTGTAGGTGCCGGTTGAGTCCATCTGTTTCTTGCAAAGCTTACTTGACGTTAAATAAAGTGTAGAGGTTTGGTTCCACGGACCAATCAGGTCCTTTGGGTTTTTTTTTTTAATTTTTGTTTTGCCCAACTTCTTGTACTCTTAAGAGTCTTTTGAGATTCAGGACTTGCTACCTTCTATTAAATAAAACCTCCTCATAAAGCAGTTCCACTGGCTTGCCTTTTATTTCATGTTTGGTTTTCACGTTTCCAGGTGACTTGCTCCAGACTGTCAAGCAGCCCAACTTCTGTTTTCTTCTGCTCTCCTGATCCTCTGACTCCTCAGCTCTCTCTCCAGCCTGCACCGGGAGGAGATCCCGTCACGTGGGTGTCCCTAGAGGGAGGTTGGTCTGTCGAACATGGGGCTGTTTCAGTATTTACAGCACGTTGGCTTCACTTTCTCTGCAGTTTATTTTGTTCTTATACGGCTAACTTTAAAAGTGTGGGGAAGAAGCAAAAAGAGCCGCAAATGGACCCCAAGAGCCATGTCCGAGTGAACGCTTTGCTATAAGGAGAGGTCTGAGCATACGGGGCAGTGATGGCAGGCTTAAAAAGGAACTCGTTGATGTGCAAACAAGACTGATGCACAGGTGTCTAATGTTTCAGTTATTATAATGAGAGAAAGATGAGAGACCCTTTCTTAATGGTTGTTTATAAATTGCGGTTCTCAAAGTGTTTGCTCACTGTTCAAATGAGCAGGACTTCGGATCGTGAAAGTGCTGTGTAGCACTAGGGGCGGGAAACACGCGGCTGCGGGACCTTCTGGCCGGACACAGACTCTACACTGGCAGATTTAAAGGCTGCAGTAGAGCAAGAGAAATCGGGTGAGCTTGTAGCAGCTGCGCCCACTGGCAGCTGCTGTAATGGCAGACTGTAGCCAATGACTAACCTGTGCTTCTAGAATGGCTGAGCCTTGCTTGTGCCGGCATGCAGGGCGATTGTGCTCACCGCAACTCGGTGGCTGCTTGTTGCCAAACCATCAGGTTTTTCTAAACCAAAGCCTGATCATACACACCATAACCTTGATTTTGGCTATTCGCAGTGAAGTCCTCGTAGTTTCGTCAAAAGTTTTTTTTCTATTCAGGTATCATTGCTATGGTGCTTTTTTGTGGGTTTTTTTTTTCCCTTAGTACTTGTTTTGGTCTGGATAAGCTTGTTTGCTGTGTGATTATTTTTTTTCTCTCCTGCTTGTAATTCCTTTTAATGTTTTGTTGTGGGGATTGCAGTTTGCGATTAATTAGATGTTGGTTAACAGCGTTCAGTCTGTTACTATGGAGTTTTTAATTTTGTGAACTATTTTCCCTCGGGCAGGTTCTCACAAACGTGCTCATTCTTTTAATCTACCCTAACATTGTGTTTCGTTTCGTTTACTTCTCACGAGGATGTCTAGCCACGGACTGTGGTTGCTTACTGTGCCCTTCCACTTCTCTTCCTCCAAAAGTTCACGCTGACTCGCAAGCTGGAAAATCTTAATGCCCTGGTGTCCCAGGTGCTCAGTGAGTTCCTGTCTCTTCTTGTGAACAAGTTTTTGGTGTTTCCAAAGTGTTTTGGGGACAAAATGTTTGCCTCTGGGAGTTGCCATCTCCTGCTCTGTCTTTACTTATTTCTCTCTTTGGCTAGTGCTCCCCGTATCTTTCATCAGCAGACAATTGGCAATAGCGCTAGATATCAGCAAGTGTTTCTGACGGTCCTGCCAGATGGTTTAATGTAATGTTCCTCCAAAATACAGCTCGCTTGCAGCTCTTCAAAATGTCAGCCTCTCTGCTATTTCAGTTTCTGAAAACAAGGAAACAAAACTGGGTTAACATGCATTTAATTATCTGATAAACGAGAAAGGAATTGTGTTCTTCCCAGACTTAATCTGTTCTCTTCAGGACATGGCTTGGTTCGTGCTTTCACACCCATTGCTCTCTAGCCCTGGCCATAGTGGGAGCCGTAAGGAACAGGAGAAGTGGTGACGAATACATATTCAGTGAGTAAAGTTACTCCCTCGGGCTGCTCTAGACAAAATAGGGAACTTAAATGTCTGCGATAACCTGATACCATGTGGTAAATGCCTTGGGCAGAGGCGGCAAGAAATGGCTGTTAAATTTGCTCAAAACCAAACTGAATCCTATTGCCCTGTGTGCAGTGGCGGGGTTTGGAGGACAGGAAAGGTGCAGGCTGACGATGAGAAAGCAGGAGCGGGACTGATGAACAGCACGACCCTGCTGCTGTGGTCCCAGGGGAGCTGGGTTTTGTGCCTGTTGGGGACCCGCATGTGCATCTAAAAAGTTGAGACAAAACAAATGTAAAAGCTTTTTTAAATGCTCTTTGTTCCTGTTGTTTTGCTGTTTTGTTTGTTTAAAAAAATGCATTTTTTGTTGTCCTTAACTCCTCTTTTGAAGATGCACTAATGGAAATATTTATCTGTTGAAATCAGTGCTCAAAGCGCTCTCACCCGTGAGTATTTGGCTTGGTGTTATTTCAGGAGGCAGTGATTTCCATCTGTGAGAGCTCATGTTCCCTTTCATAGTGCCCACCAGGAGGAAGAGAAACCGAGCGTCCCATGTCATTCATGCTGGATCTTTGCTTACAGGGAGTTAATACTGAACAAAGCCGGTAAATAACTGTAAGGGAATGCTGTGGGTAAAGAGGATAATTGATATAAAACTTTGACAGAAGTCTCTGACTTGAGAAAGGTCTCTCTCCAATGCACGGTTTTAATGAGTGACCCCTGAATTGTTCTCTTAGTTTAAAAAGAAATGTAAAAATTAATAAAAAATTTAAAGCTTTTCTCTAGGACAGTGCTTGCTGTGGCTCGTGGGACTAAAGAATCCTGGCGTCCCATAGTGAGTGCAATCACAAATGCTCTTGCCTTCCCCTGCCGCGTACAAGTGTGTGTACGAGCTTGCCCTCCTCAGAGGAGTGGCGGGGCTTTGCCTTTCAAACCACGAAACCATTCGGCTGTCTGCAGAGAAGTCCTGTGCTGAGGATCAGCACGGAACAGCAGGGAACCGTGATTTAGATAATTATTTTTAATCCAGTTTTGCATTATAAGGTTTTTTTTTTGTCCTTGAGTGCTTGATTCTTTCTGGGCAAGACCCCTTAAGTGAACTGAACCCCTTTAACTGAAACCAAGATGTGGGCTAATTTTGAAACCCTTGCGGGTGATAACCGGGAGAATACATATTTAAGGAACTACGACGCTTAATAGCCTCGGTTTCCACAATAAAGTACAAAAACTAAGTGGTGATTTCTTATTAAATGGTTAATTTTAAAAAATTGTTGGCTTTTTTGTTAAATCTAACTTGTGTCACAGGGCATTTCCTGGGAATGGGGATGCGATTAAAATGCAGAAAGACTTGTTTAAAGGAACCCACTTTGAAACGTGCTGGAGTTTGTGTACAGGCAGAAGCACTTACACCTTTTTCTATGTATAGACAGAAATGTGGAACAAGTTTATCCCTACATGTGTTGCTTTCAAAGCTGAATAAAAGTCTTTTGGGAAGCTGCGATCGAAACCGATTAAGTGTATTTGTACTTTGATGTATTATGTCGTAGCCTCTGCTTCCTCATATTGAGAATCGCACTAGGGGAATGGGGTTTCCCGTTGCCTCGATTCTTCATGGATTTACTGAATGCAAATAAAGTCGTGGAATATCGGAGCGGTGAAGAGTGACGCAACGGCTTTGGATTTTTTTCTATTCCGGTTCAGTAGTGGTTCTTATTTAATTGATGTGAGATTAATAAGTGATGCTAAGCCCAGGTCTGTAAATCGCTTTGTGAACTCGAGCTGCTTGGACTCTCTTGGCAATATTTTAAGGCTCTTTCATGTTCAGTAAAAATCTTGTGGATTGATCCGTTTTAAAGTTTGCCTTTTTAACTTTTGTTATTATAATTTTTTTTTAATTTCCAAGGGAATTTGCTCACAGGAGCAGCTCGGCCGCCGTTCCCACGGATCTCTTCACTCTGGCCAGCCTTGTCTCACTTCTCCCTGCTGACACAGCTTCTCTGGCAGTGTGCTGAGCTGCAGCATTTCAATTGTGAACTAAGGTTTTATGTTTGATATTTACGCAGCAGCTGAGAAACCAAAATAATTTAATTTTCCCGTGGCCCGAGCAGGCCAGGAGTCGGATGAGCTTCTTCATAGGCGTAAGCTGTGCTGGCTTAAAAGATTTGCTGGCGTAATGGTTGCTACCTGTATGCTCGTTCCTTAATAGAAACCGCAGCACTGATCATTAATAATTCAGCTGTGGCTCAGCAAATCAGATTAACCTTTGGGAACGCACCGAGGCTGCTTTTCAGTGCAGCCATCGTTTGCAAAGTAGAGAAATGATTCATTCGGAGCAGGGAAGAGACCTGCCGCTTCCTTCTGGATGCTTCACTTGGGGGAGCCGGCTGTGAGTAAGAGTGTCTTTTCAAGCCAGTCGTTGTGCAAATCTGAGGTTTATTCAAACTCTTCAAATGTTTGGTTTTAATAGTCTGTATTTTCCTATTTGGTTTCGTAGCCTGGGGTTTTATGTGATGCTTTCAGCCATGCCAGAGCACCTCCACCTTGAGCTGCGCGGGGACGTCGGGAAGACTCGCAGAGTTGCTGCAATTGCGTGATGCCCGCTATGGGAGCGTACGGGTGTTAGATCTCCATCTGGTATATCCTTGCTTACATCTCGCCTTGGTCTCTCCAGGGAGACCTCCTCTCTGGGCGTCTCCAGAGAGACCTTCTCTCTTTCTTCTCTTCTCAGTTACAGCTGGATGCACTGAATTATCTGGAAATTCAAGGTGCTGGGTGGGTGAATTTTGTTAAAATCCAGTTTGCAGACAATCCTGTTTCCCTAGTTCATGAGTCTAACGTTGCCTCGCCTTCCCCTCATGCCGCTTCCTGGGATGATGATAGACAGAGATATCCACGGGAGGGAGAAGTCGGGGCAGGCTGGCAATGAGCTGGCCAGCAGCGGTAAGTCGGCGGAGACCTGGCGATCACAGCAGTGCACGGATTAAAGTAGGAATCAATTTGTGTGGCTGTTGCAAAGTAAGCCAATAAATGTATGTGAAAACTGGGTTTACCAAATGGGAACTCTGTGTTAGAAATGGAAAACAGTCAGTCAACGTACTTACAGGTGGGGACTCGGCTTTGACCTTCGAGGTCTGTGAGGTCCTTTGTTGAATCTTAAAAGTGAGGACGGCTAAGGTTTGATGTAAGGGAAAAGATAGGAATTTGAGTTACTTAATGGAGAAAGAGATGATCCAAGGGGAGACGAGTCTGTCTGAAGCAGCTGTTATGCTGACCTCACTGTGGGGATAGATGGGCTAGGGTGGGAGGAGGGACAAGATCTACCTGAAGCCACCCCTGGGGATCTCCAGCCTCTGTGTCTGCAGAGCCCAGAACCTCGCAGCGAAGCTGTGGGCCTCCAGCGGTGGGTTCAGGTTTACCCTCACGGGGCTTGAGGATGGTAAAACACGGGAGGTGCTGCAGAGGGGTGATGCACGTCCACTGGGGGATGTTAGCCATGGTCTAGGTTGCACCGAGCCTGGACCAAGACCTCGAAGGGATCATCATCCATCCTCTCAGTCCTGTAATTTCAAAATCTTCCAGTTCAGGCTAATTTTTCCCTTGAATGGGCTTGTTCCTCCCTTGTGGTGGCAGCGGCTCTCTGGGTGTCCTGCCCTTCCGTTTGCAAAATCTCGGGAATAGTTGCAAAGGGAGAAAAAGACCCGTTAACCTTTACTGTCTGTCTCTTCTCTGTGTAATCCAGTTGGTGTTTGTCTTGATGGTGATAATTACTCAGAAGTATGTAATTGCAGGGCAAATGTTTAATTAAGAGCGGGTTTATCGCTAGTGTCTTGTCTGCTTCCATCTGGAAAGAGCATGGTTGTGTCCATCGTCTTGGCAGCCTGGATCAAAGGTCTGACGGCCCGATTCTGCATCTAGTTCCCGGCTGCTGCCATGGGAGCTTCTAATTTCTAGATAATGCTTTGCCCAAGATCCACGTCTTCTGGTGGCACCCGCTGTGGATAAACCAGGTTCGCTTTCCAATGAATCCATAATGCGGGATGGTGTCCTCCAGGTGCCTCATAAGGAAAATTGCTCTTCTAGACGACGCGGTTATTTGCCTCCAGGTGATCTTAAATCAAAGTTACATTTTCTAGCTCTTTAGCAATACCCAGTAGTGCATTCCTGCAATATACTAGAAGTCAGAAGGCTTTTAAACCCCCCAAAAACTTACACTGGGTGCAAAGGCTCCTCGTTTAAGCACGTCTAAGCAAATAGGCTGGAAATTATCAGCTCATGCAGCCTCCCGGGAAGGCTCAAGAAAGTGGAGGTGGCCCCGTAACCTGACTGCACGAGGAATTAGCATTAAAAATACTCCTCATCACTCTCGGGTGCGGTGGGTGTCTGGGGCAGAGCTGCCTCCCTGCCTTACAATAACTGCAGCGAGCATCAGCCACCAAAATAATCTAAATATGTTTTCCCTCTGGGAAATCACACTGATCTTAATAGGGGTTTTTAATTAAATAATGTGCTGGCTGTTACAAGCTGGAAATATGTTGATTTTTGTGTTTATTCTTTGCAGCAGTGTTTCCTTCTGGTTGTCGCTCAGTTGCTTAAGGCGAGAAAGGCTCAGGATTACTCCCCACCGGGAAACGGCCCCAGGACCACGCGCGCAGGCTGCAGCCGGCAGGATGCGATATATGGGAACGTATATGTGAGCAGCTGGGGAAGTGCTGACCCTACAGCTGAGTTATTGCAGGGTCTCATCGCAAGGTGCCTGCTGGTCCGGGCCCAGGCACTCTCCTGGTGAGTCAGCCCCACCGAGCTCCTCCCTTCTCCCCTCCCAGCAACTGGGAAATACGGAAATTGCTGGAGTTTCAGTGTTGCTTTCCCTCCGCTGATAATGAAGTGGGTAATTAGGCAGAACTGCAGCAATATCAGTGATTCCTTAAAGCCCCAGGAGTGTAAAAACCAGCCTGTTTTTCCCCTGTACTGGTTCATCCCACCCCCCCACCCTCTCTCAGCAGCGCCGCATGGGAACAATCCAGCAGCCAAACGCTGGTGCATTGGGCCTGGGGCTGGGAGATGCCATGGCAACATCGCCGACAAGAGCTGGTTGGGTATCAGTGTACACGCACACGCCAATTAAAATTTAAACAGCCTCCGATGCGGAGAGTGAGGCAAGCCTGTGCGGTGGGACCCCTGGTTTATTGATAAAGTGTAAGAGCATCGAAGGGAAGTCTCTGTGCCGGTGGATGCCCGGCTCCAGAGCTCATCCATCCCTGCCTGGCCCCACGGCTGCTTGTCCTTCCCTCCTGGAGAGGTTTAGAGGTTTTGAGATACTTTGGCTGCTCCATCACCTGCAGTGATGTGCTCACGGGGCTTCCTCCTGCTTTGGGACGGGCTGAGCTCTCTGTCAAGCACACAGATGAGATCCTCAGCATTTCCCACCCCCAAATTGTCACCGACGACTTGAAGTTATTGGTATTTTGTGTTGCAGTGCAAACCAGGGTATAGGTACAGGTCTCTTGTGATTATGCCTTAACATTAATGTTTGGAGCGGTTCCTAAGCACAGGTATTATTATCCCTGTTTTACAAACGGAAAATGAATTGTCAGGGCGTTAAAGTACTTCCTGAGGCCACACCACAAGCTGAAGGTGCGGAGTGCTTGGCTTCGTTCCTGGCCACCACCTCCCCACACTCCTCCGAGCTCTCACCTTGGAAATCCCTTCCTGATGAACACTTTTGGCTCGTTGACTTGCCAAGCTCCACATTAAACCCTCTTGGCTTCACCTTTGCCCCTTCCACTTGGGAAGTCCGGATCTTTCTGTCTTAACAGAAAAAAAACTTCTCCCAGTATTCAGCTGAAATCCAGCCAATGCTGAGAAAAACCTCTTGTCTTTGTGCTGGGCCTTGGGAGCTGCTTGATGCAAGCTCTGGCCCCGTGTTTCGCCCCCTTCTCTACGCCAGTCCCCCTCTCCTGTCCCACCATCTCCTCGGCCAGGGATGATGCTGCCGGAAACTGTAAGGAATCTGCCGCCTCCTTCACTCTGTGGGGTTTGGCTACACCATTAGTAGGGGCCAAACATTACAGACTAAACTCACGGTCACGGTCCTTCAGGACGCCAGGCTCAAGGTAGTGGCTCTTCCACCGGCATCACTCGATGAGCATCTTTTAATCTGCATCCTTATCTGAGCACATGGGATGTGCATTTTCTGTGATTCTGGGTTTTCCTCTGTGTTGGGACTCTTCTCCTGGTTATGGCTGACAGGCGCTTGAGGTGTCTGTGCCTGGAAGTAGGGAAGGAATAGGAAATGATGCTTTTCCAGTGCACCATCACTGCGGCTCCCCGCTTCCGAATCCCATGCAGATGATGGGGCTTCCCATCACCAAGCCACGTGCATCCATGTTTCCCCCACCTGCACTCCCTCGCGTGGTTGTTTTTCAGCCCCGTGACCATGTTATTTATCAACCTTGGGAAGTTCACCTGGAAACGGAGAGCGTAGGGGAGATGCTCTGCAAAATATTACTAGAAGCATCAGAAAATGCAGCAAAACACCCTTTCATTTAAAGCTGGAAGCACGCTGTGCAGAGACGGCGGGGAATGCGAAGCTGCAAGGCTTTGCAGAGCCGACTTTTGGAGCAGATCAAGATTAAAATGCAGGGTTTTGAAGGCTTTGCTCAGCTTGTCACTGCTGTGATGGTAACGCAGCTTTTTGATGCTGGTTTCAATATTTCCCTTCAGCTGCCTTCGGTTGGGATATTTTCATCCAGTCAAAGCCGAGGTCCTGGTTTTTTGGCAGCGTAGGGAGAAGCTGAGCTGCCTTGCGTCAAGGATGAGGAGCTCACACAGGGAGATCTTGGTGGCTGGGGAAGGTAATTTCTATTCCAGCTCTACAAAACACCACTTTAAGGCACAAGGAGCACAGAGGGAGGTGACAGAGGGACCATAAGATGGTTTGAGCAGCGGCTCTTATCCTTTGCTTTCTGCTGGTTTTGTCACCCATTGTCTGACTCTGGCGTGGGGCGATACAAAAGCTCTACCAAACTTCTCACCCCCAAACCACCAGTGAGGCAACAGGCTGAAATGCTGATTTTGGGGCTCAAGCCCTGTCTGCGCCCCTCCAGCGATGGCCAGGGCTTGCCAGACTTGTCCAGCATCATATGGCCGGAGGAGACCTGGCTGGCAGGGAAGAGCAAGCTCACAGCTCTGTCACCGTTAGCACCTCGTCAGCAGCCAAATCTTCCCATGCTGCTGGTGACCTGGAGCCTGTGAGGCCGGGTTGTGGTGCTGCCAGCTGCCACGCACCAGCAAGCTGCAGCATCGATTCCCACATTCCGTCCTCAGGCTGCCGGCAGGCTGTTAACTGGAGGCACACTGGAACTCGGAGCATCGCAGCCGGTGTGCAACAACACAGGTTCCATCACAAGCACATCAGATGCGGGATATTTTGCATCTTAGCTTGAGGCAGAAGAGAGTAGCTCAGCATGGCTGCCAGCCTTGCCCTGCTGAACTCCCAGCGAAGAGCCTCTAGAAAAGGCACAGTAGCATTAATCAAAAATTCATCTCCCAAACTACCTTGGGCATTAACTCAGATGTGCTTCCCGTGCAACATCCAGATGCTGCTCCCAGCCACGCAGTGGGCCAGGAGACTTTTCTGCAGGGAGGTTCTTGTCAGCGTCTTCTCCTTGATCTCTTCACTTTCCCAGCTTTGGAAGGTTTGGGGCTGAGTTGTAAATTCAAGTTGACTCTCTATTAAAAGGCTGAGTCAGCTAAATACCGCTCAGCTTCAGTACACCACGGGATCTGAGTCAGTGCTAAGCACGGGCATGGGAACGGCAGCTTTCGGCCTGGTCGATGGCTGTAACGGCAGGGACCTGTGTCCGGTGACAGCCAGCATCAGGCCAAGAGCCAGGAACCGCGGGTATGAAGCATGCTCCGTTCCCAGTCAGTTAGCAGTCCTGCGGGCTGGGGAAGTTGGACAATTTGCATCATTTCCAAAACACTTCTTTAAGCTTAAGACCACTATTTACCATCAGAATGACGATGAAGGGAAAGGGCCAGGCTTGGGGAAAAAAAATATTGTCTTGCTGCGCCCTTGGCATCGGTTATTTCTCACGTTGCGATATTCCCCAGACGTTGGATCTAAAATACAAAGGGCTGGATGATGCCTCAGCCGCGTTGTTCTCGGAGGAGATAGCATCTCCAGGCGCAGACAGCGCAGCTTTCCCAAACCAGGCTGCTTAAGGTCATTTGAGAACTTCGCTTGCACGTGTTCAAACAGCTCCTACGTTATCATCCATCAATCACTCCATCCTCGCCCAGTCCCTCGGATACCCACTGTGGCTGGTGCAAAGCCATCTCACTTAATTGGGACCTCAGGGAAGCTGTTCCCATTCTGAAGCCTGCTCTGCTTTAATTAATGGATAAAATAATCTATGGGAGACCTTGACTAACTCCCGGTTTGATTTCCCTTCTGCTTCCCGTGCTTTTCCCAGGCAATTTGGAGCAAGGCTTTCTGAAGGTCCATGCAGAAGACAACCTGACTGTTTGCTTTCTGCAGGCTCGGTCTTGCAAACAAGCAGGAATGCAAATGCTGGGAGCCAGTAAAACACTTACATGCCCACATGAGCGGGTGAGTTGTTCCTGGAGCAGCTCCTTTGCTTAAAGTCAAGCCTGGATCCGAACGCTGCAAGGAATTGGCCCCAAAGGGTGGGGAAACAGCAGGTTTGAGGTGATGCTGTTTAATCTGGGCATTGTCTGGATTTGGCATGCTGGAGATGGCCATGGCAAAAGAAAGGCATCTGCTTTTAGAACGAAAAACACGAGCTTTAAAATAATTCTATTGGTTTCCTTTCTTGCAGCTTGCATCAGGAATGCAGCTGATCCAGGTATCAGTCTCCAAAATTGCCTGGCAGAACTATAGACCCTGCATAGTCCCTTCCTGCTGTGCCTGGGCTTCCCTCGTCCATCGTGGCTTCAGTAGCTATGGCTAAACCGGTGACGTCAGGCTTTACGGGCAGGCAGAGACTGTGCTTTTAATTAGCAACTTCATTAATAATTGAGAGGCCAGGATAAACGGCTTGTGCGGTAAGCAGATAAGCGGGGAAGGATGCTGGGAGGGGAAGGGAGGCGATGCTGTGGGGTGCGGGAGCTCCTTCTGCCTGTGTGTGTTCATGCCAGCGCTAATTGCTCATGACAAACTGACTCTGGGGTGAGAGGGAAACCGGGAAGCACTGTGGCAAAGTTTGGGCTCTCTGAGGGCATCCCTGGAGCCCACCAGCACATGCAGCTGGGAGTCGCGTCATCTCCTCGGGTGTCTCCTGCCATCGCTCTGGCAGGCGCCTCCGCCCCCAGGTGCAAGGTTCACACTCTGTAAAGGTGAAAAATAACGGCAGGAGGTGGAAAACGGTGGAAAATGTGGGTGTGCAGAGAATGATGGCTCTAACGGCATCGCCCTGTACCAGAGTTGTGACAAGCTGATTCCCAAGGATTTACAAAGGTGGCTGCCTATGACATGAGAGAGACCTAACCTTTTTTCTTTGCTTTGGCAGTTTTAGGTCAGTTTAATACGACAGAAGAAGAAAGGCAACCTTCAAGGAAGTTGATGCCAAATTGGTGAGTTGGGGAAATCAAAAACTTTGCTCTCAACTGGTTTTATTGCCAGTGAGATGGAAAGAGCAGGCTGGGATCCCTCACAGCTGGCGAGTGGCAGCTGTCGCTGCTCTCACCCCAGTTCGGTAGGTGGGTGCTCCGACACCAGTGTTACAGCAAACATGGTGTGGGAAGGTGGAGGAAGAAGTACACGGATGGTGGTGTTGGGGCATCACGACGTGATGGGTGCAGGCAGCCGCCGCAAGGTGAGCGGTGTGGAGGGCTGCTTCACGCCGCCGACATGTCCCCCAACAGCCAGGACTCACCTGCCCAGCTGCTTTGTAGCCACCAACATATAAGTATCTACTTGATTTATGACACTTTGGGGAGAAATCAGAGCTCGCACACAGGAGCGAACAGTGCATGTGGTGAGTTAGAGTGGTTTAATTTCCCCAGCTTGACACTCGCAGCACTTTCCTGTCCTGCTGTTTTTAATTTCCACTTTATTTTTGTACATTAATACTACTCCGGGGCAACAGATCGCACATTACTGTCACATGCCCCCCCTGGGAAATACATCTTTTCCTGATAGCATCAGTGCAAATACAGAGTAATTTCAGCGGAGTTGCCATGGCTAATGCGGCCGGACTGCACTCGAGCCATGCCTTACACCGCTGTTTGTACCGCCACCAAAGCTGCGCTGGAGCACTACTAAGCAATGCACCGCTTAGTAACAGAAAGGGAAAAAAGCACATGCGTTATTACATGGCTTTTTTTTTTTCCCTCCTCCCAGCCCAACTAATGTGTGCTAGAAATATAAACTGACCTTTTCGAAGGCAAACTTAGTTTGAATAGGAAACACGGACGTGGGAGCATAGCTCTGGCCCATTAATCAGCCTCTCCTCCTCTGGTATTTTTGTATGTCCTTTGTCTGCCCGAAAGGTTGGGAAGTCAAAGAGCTTTTTAAATATTTTATATTGTCCTTTTTGGTTTTCAGCCTCTGTTTAGAGAGCTATTCACTTAGCACAGTTTGGGGTTGAGGCGACGGCTAAGGCAAGTGCTGTACCCGTCTCTCTCTTGGTAGTTTTGCGTGGCTGCTCAGCTGGGCTGAAATCCCGGGGCTTTGGGTTCGTCCGCCCCGGTTGAGCAGAGCAAGTGGCACCTTGGGTGAGAAGCAGGAGGGAGATGATCTCGCAGGTGTGTTTGCTACCTCCAGATCCGCACAGAGCCTGTCTGGACAAGCGCTCCACTAATTATCTCCATCTGCTAACAAAGGGGTCCAGCCTGGACGAGGTCGTTCTCCGTCGACTCCTGGCTGTCCTGGCCCCGTAGCACCTGCAGCTCCCCTTGCTCTGCTGAGCCGGTCGCGTGCTTCTCCTGGAAAGCTGGGATTTGTTTACTATGCACCAATTTATTTTCTTTTCAGTTTAAAATACAAAAAGTACGTGGGTTATAGCAACATAATTTGCAGCCTGCTGATTAATAATACAGCTGATGGAACGAAATTGGGCTGCAAGCTCAAAGTGCTGAGGAAAGCTAAAATTTGGTGAGCAGCGTGTACGTGTGCGGTAGGCAGCCTGCAGCCTGGAGAGAAGAGGAGGCGGCCAAGGCAAGAAACACTGTTTTCTTTTTTGCTGCCTCACACACAAAATTGGATTCTGTTAAATCCCCTTTGTCCTACCTCCCATCCTTGGACGTGGTCAAAACTCGATCGGAAAACTGGGAGGAACCTGATCCGAGGAGACGCACTCTGAGCAGCGGGGGGTACACTAGGTGATTCCGGAGGTCCCTTCCTGCAGAAATTATCCCGTGGTTCCCCATGAGCATGTGAAAGCAACTGTAAGATGGGAAATTCTTATAAAACACAGCAATTCCTGACAGTATTCCCCACTTACGTAGAGAGAAGGCAGCCTACCAAGTGTTGATGAATAAAAGCATGATTTTTTTTTTTTTTCATGGGTTCTGAGAAGCCCCCAAAGCCCAGCAGCCAGTCTCAGCACCTCTGGAAATGCAGTCACTTTTACACCAGTGCTTCATTTTGTGGAATTTGGTACGAGAAAAGAGTCTTTGTTCTCTGCGTACGGACCTGTGAAAGCATTAACGATTCATCCCAGGGTGTGCTACTGCGGGTCACTAACAGGGCGACTACTGATGGTTTGCATCTTGTTCCAAGGGCTGATAAAATGTCGGGGACATGTCTGGAAAAGGCAGCGTTATGTGTGTCAGAAAGGATGTGCTGAGTGTACTGTATCCAGCGGGAAACGACGGCGCCGGGCTGACTTGTATCACTTCACTGGCATCCCCGAGTTTAGATCTGGCAGGGGATTTCTGAAGCTCATTTGTGCTGTAGACGCTGGGGTCCCATTTATTTCGGCAGCTAACGATTTAGCTTCCGAAATACGTTGGGTAAGTCCCGTAACTGGAGACAGAATAATATTAAGCAAGACAAACATTTTGCAGTGGGTGTAATGGCATCATTATGCAACTGGGGTGCAATATCCACCTGGACAGGGTATAAGCTCACCAGCGCAGTCCAAACGTCACCCCTGTGGGTTTTGGCTTCTTCGCCTGCTTAATTTCAGGCTCCGAATAAAATGCTGTACATGCTGTGATTAGACAATAAAAATGCCCCCTCTCCCAAGCGCTGGGAAAGGAGACGGCAGAGAAAAGCACCCTCTTTCTGAAGGCATCCGATAGTCCAAGCCCGCAGTGGGAAGGCTGAATTGCTGTGTTTCAGGCAGGACTAACGCTACGCCTTTCTGCATTTGCCTTACCTGTGCTTTCGGCTGTCTCGCAGAGGGAAGGGAGAGAGCTTGGATTGAAAACCACATTACAGCAGGGTGAAAAACAGAGATTCTTATAGCTCCTGTTATTGGCACATGCTTCAGGCAGCAGCGCTGCCTGCTTTGATCAAGTGTGCTGTGTCCCTCCTCGCCAATCACCAGGAAATTGATGTAAACACTCAGGCAGGTTTTCGAGAGCTTTGCTTCTCCACGCTTTCAAAGAGACACAGTTCCTCGTGCTTGAAGATGCAGCACAGGCCCGCGATTATCTATTCAGGCTCTATAGTGTTTAATTAAGTGGCTTATCATGTTATCATCCTGTCTCTCTTCATCCCACTTGGAGACACGGACCCTTGCACGCACGTCACACCGGAGAGCAGCAGCTCCTGTCTCTGTGTGTGTGTGGCACCCGCAGGTGCCAAACCTTGCAATTTATGGTGTATAGTTTGAGTGACGCCAACACCGCGCACCGTAAATGTGGTATTTCCATTCATTATGCTCTGCAGCTTCACGGTGACGACGAGCTAACTATAGCTGCCTGGATTTATTGCCGTTTAAGCACCCGGTTTGAACGGCGGCCCCTTTATTTCGTTGGCCTTGGGGACCGATCCTGCCAAGCTGCGGCGCTTGTTGCTAGGGTGGCGCAAGAGCTGCTCCGCAACGCCATTCACGGCACCACTGGAGTTTCTTGTTCACGCGGCGCTGCTCCCGGGGATGACCGCCAACGTCCTGTAAGATGCTGAGCTCTACCCTGGTTTCCTGAAGTGCCAGTAATATCCAGTTTCTTCACCCAAACTAAATCCATCTCAACAAACGAGCGTCCACCCTTCAAAAGGAAATGCAAACGTGTACGTGCGGGGGTGTACGTTTATTCCTTAATTGCAAGAGATTGCTGGTCTAGTTGTTCAAACAAAACGGCTCAGCGTACGGCAGTGGCGCAAACCAAAGGGTTCAAGCTGCGGAAGAAACGTCCTCAAATCCCCGGATCACTCCCAGCCAGCGCAGATGCCGAGCACGCTCCCACAGCGCAGGATTTGTGTGCTTCAGCCTCACCCCACGGTCATTGATTTTCCAATCCCATACGGCACTTGGCACTCAAGCTGAGCAGCTGCACCGGCGGTGCTGAACGTCGGGTGAGGACTGTCGAGTCAGGGCCGGGGGTATCACCGCAGGCTTTGCTGTAATAAAACCTTGAAGCAAGATGCCAGGCTACAGTCACATGTGAGAACATCTTTGCCGCAACACCTCCATTTTCCCCCACCGAACTTGTCCCCGGAGGGCCCCAGGATGCCTCTCAGTCTCCCTGGCTGTGTGTTTGTCGCTGGTGCCAACCAGGGGAATAACTTCCACACTTGGCTTTGAAAGACACTGGGAAGTGGCACCTAAGCTCGCAGTGACGCAGGACACACGAAATCAGTTTCCCTGGGAGGTTTTAACAACTGTCAACGCTGCCATTCCTCTTCCTTCTCTCTGATTTTTTCCCGCCTTGCATTCACAGGCACAAGCACCGATTCCGTACCTTCCTGCTCACAGGGTCACAGGGTGGGAATGCTCATTTTCATCTTAGCGAAACAGCGCAGTGGTCTTGTAACAGATCACTATACCACCAAAAATTTTCAATACACCTGCATTTCCTCCTGTGTAATTCCCTGGGAGTTTAATTTACTGGACCATTTTCTCTTTTATTTTTTCTCGTAGTTTCCCCTCAGAAGACAAGGCTCAGTTCTTCCAGCTCTAACAAAGCAGCAAGCTTGACTGGAGGGGATCAATAACTATTGAACTATCATGCTTCCTCCACTTAGACTGTTGAAGCAGCTTCCTTTAATTGTTCTTTCACACTGTAAATACATTGTATGGTGAATTTTTTCCATTAAGGCTGCTCAGCGGGTCATGGCAATGGGCGCGTGGAAAGATTTCCGCCACCTCACCTGTGATAGCCCTTGGGGCACTACCCAAAACCCGTTACACCTCTGTGCTCGGGAAAGGCCCTGCTTCAGCGGGGACAGACCTCAGGAGCAAACGGACGCTGTGCTGCAGGGCTCCCGGGGGCCATGGTGTCACAGGCTGCCGGGACGCCGGCTTGGTGCAGACCTGGAAGCGCACACGTTAATACCGATGAGTAAATACATGTTGGCTACGGAGCGGGAAAAGGGCTGAAAGCCTGGCCAGGACTGTCTCCATGTTCGGAGTGATGGGGTTCGCCCCAGGCCCATGGCGCCGTGCTGTGAGGGACACCTAGAGATGGGGGGCCAGGCGGGATCCCCCCTCGGCAGCTGCTCACAGGGACTGTGGCGGGCGGGGGGGAGGAACAGATCCCCTCAGGCGGCTCCTCGCAAGGGCCGGACGGGGAGAGGGACACCGGATCTGCTCCCCGGGACGGTGAGGGGGAACCGGGTCCCCTCAGGCGGCTCCTCCCGAGGACGGTGAGGGGTAACCGGATCTCCTCAGGCGGCTCCTCCCGGGGCTGGTGGAGGTAGCCGAGGGCACCGGATCCCACCAGGCGGCTCCTCTCAAGGACGCTGAGGGAGAACTGGATCCCCTCAGGCGGCTTCTCCTGGCCACGGTGAGGGAGAACCGGATCCCCTCAGGCGGCTCCTCCCGGGGACAGCGGGGGTCGCCGCGGGGACCGGATCCCCTCAGGCCGCTCCTCACCGGGGCTCGCCCCCTCCCC
>VZSC01015388.1:194017-255330 GCA_013398225.1 Steatornis caripensis
GACCCCCCCCCTCCTCGGAACGGTGGGCTTACGATCCGTAAGACGCCTACGGCGCCCGTTTGCTGCCCGGCAGGGCGAACGGATGCGCGTGCGTTTGCTTCTCCCGGCGTTTGTCCGTGCCCCGTGTGCCCGTACGCGCTTCGTGGGTACACACACCCGGCGCCGCGGGCGCGCCCACGTGAATCCTCTCGCAGCCGAGCTGGTGTCAGCGTGCCCAGCACATCCCCAGCCCCTTTCCCCGTGTCCAAAGAGGGAAACCCGTTTCTCTCCCTCTTTCCTTCTCCAAGACAGGCTACGGTTGCTCTCAGCCTTTTTTATTATATTATTATTTACTCCTAGCCCGAAATAGACCCTGGGGCCTGAGAGCGTGTGCTGGAGATGGCAGGTGGCGGTGGTCCAGGCTTTAATGGCATCAGATGTGCTCAACGCGTGGGGAACGTGTCTTAGGCTGCCGCGCCGGGAGGCACGGCGCCTCCGGAAGATTCCTCTCAGGCTGGTGTAGTGTGAGTACCGGCACGGGGGAGAAAAAACCGACCCTGATGTCCCAGCGGCTCCGGCAGGCTGTAGCCGTACAGCGCTTTGCCCGGCCGCATCCTCCAGCCCCAAGGCATGGGGTGGGTTAGGGGAGAAAGGTCCCCTCAGGTCCGGTGTGCGTCCAGAGCTCAGCCTTTTTTGGGTATCGGAGGTGTTGGGGTACCTCCGCTACCTGTCCCTGGAGTCCGCGTGCGCTGGGGATGTTGTGGCTGGAGAAGGTGTTGGAGCATCGAGGGTTTCTCTTGACGAAGCAGCTGGCTTGGTTTTGGACGCGCGATGCTCGGCTGCTGCTGAGGGGGTTTCAGTCCCTGCGTTCAGGTCTGTGTTGCTTGCTCCTCGCTGTTAATTAGGCACGTCTAATCCTACCTGGCGCTGGGAAGTTCCCAGGAAACGCAGAGTGCTTTCCCCTCTCCTGGTCTGCAGCGGGAGCCCAGCCTCCTGCGCAACGAGGCCTGGAGACGCTGACATCTTTTTTCATCACCTCGGACACGACCGGGGGACGCAGCTGAGACTCAGGTTTGCCGGGCACTTTCCTCCTTTTGGATGGACAGATGTCCATCAGGTTGAAGGTGACGAAGAAGCCCCGTGGAAGTGTGTGCACAAAGGATTGCAGGGAAAGGGGGACCAGGACCGTCGCAAGGCTATCGCAGCGGCCAGGGCTGGAGTTACACATCATATTTTGAGGATAAATCTCACGCCCAGCAGGTAAGCATCACCATTCCCCCTCCCTGCAAAAGAGGAGAGGGTAAAGGGACTTGATAACCCACGTACCATCGATTCCCCTGTGCTTGGGAGAACCACCGCTGTGAGCCTCTGCCTGGCCTTGGAGCCAAAGCAGAGAAAACTCAGGCTTACTGCACTCCTCTCCCTCCTCAAGCTGAGCGCAGCCTGTTAGCGAGGACCAACAAGGGCTAAAATCCTGATCAAATAACCTGTGTTTGGGAAGGACGCTGAACTGTGAGCATCTCGGCCAACCTCAAGCTCCCCAGGTTAAGTGTTTCGTGCAGATGGTCTCTGTTTATCTCTTCTTTATACCTAGAACAGAGACATGAAGACTTGCCTCCAGGTGCTGGAGTAGCTTCTATTTCTTCTCCCTTCTGGGTGCTGGGCATCTCAGCACGGCAAAATTGCCAGAATCGGCATTACGAGCTGAAATTACCTCTTGATTTTCCAGGCGGCGTGAGGCAGCTCGCTTGCAGCTGAAGCTGTTTTGGTGGATGCGATTCATTTGCCCTCGCTTGAGCGTCTCAAAGTGTCTGGTCTGAGCTGCCCCCCGTACCCCCACCACCCAAAATGGAGGTGGACAGGCACCTCCCGAAGGGGATTCGTTTCGTAGTAAACCTCAGACGCAGGGCAGGCAAGTGCCTTTCAGGGTGCTGGTTCTGACATGGATGTCTGAGTTTGAGAGGTCTAAATTTGAGAGATGAATCTCATCCAGTGCTTGCAAACCTTGATTTTTAGTCCTTTCGCCTTGATCTTTCCTTTTTTTAGAGTGACCCTGCTGTTCTCCTACCACCCAGGCCTCTTTTTGAGGCGTAAATAATGCTTCTGAAACTTTCCACGTCCCCAGGTGGGAGGTGTTGCAGAAATGCAACTGCAGAGAAGCGTTTGCAGCTCATCCTCCTGCAGACACAGAAGGCTGGGTTATAAACCAGGCTGTTAATTTTGTTTGAATGGCTCTAAGTCGTCGTCGCCCCCCACTTCCTCCTATACCTTGTGCCAACGTTTAATTGCTCTCGCTCTGGGGAGATGCTATCTCATTTCAAGGTTGAACTTAGTTAGCTTCGACTTGCAGAGGGGGGAATGTTGTCGTGCCCTTGTCACAAAGGTGACTTGTCACTCCCAGCTCCTTGCCGGCAGTGATCGGGTCACCTCTTCACCCCCTTGTCAGGAGGCTGAATTATTTGAGGTGCTATAACCTCACGCTGAAAGCCTCCTGCTCCATCTTGTATGACTTTTTGCAGCCACCCTTGGCACTTTGCTGGTGTGACCGCATCGTGCAGGTGCCAGTCTGGATGCAGCCGTGACCTTGGCAATGCCATGTGTTGGTGTGAGCTTGCTTTCTGACTTCTAAAGGCCGTGTTTTCCATTGCACCTAAAAGGACCACCCCCTTTTGCTCTGCCTTTGCTCTGACAGCATATGCAGAAGCCCCACGCTCATCCCCAATCCTTTTTTGGCTCGGGTAGAGATCCCTTTTCTGGTCTCATGTATTACTTTGCCACGTGAAAACATGGTCTGTTGGGCTGCGACCTCCACCGAGGTGATTTGGGCCTCCGTGCAACTGTGTCATCAACCAACCATCCATTAGTTACGGCTTTTTTATATTAAATAACCCGTGCTACAGGTTTATATTTAATATAATCCCCGAGAAAGAATCACAGATGAGACTGAGCAGTGACGAAAATCCCTGAGGACCGTGCTTGGGTGCTGGCTTCCCTCCCTGGTCTTGCCTCGTCAACAGCCGTGCTTGGGGCCGTGCTGGCCCACACCGAATGTGTGTGTGTGGGGGGTTTGTTTCACCTGGTGTGGGATTTATCCTCAAAATATGATGTGCTTTGGAGAAATTCAGGCAAACGCTGTGTTGAGGAAGTTGCCTGCGTCGTGCAGCCCTGTTGGCTGTCAAAGAGAAAATAAGTCTTTTAAATAGACCTAATTCTGGGAAACTCAGCTGGCTGATTGGAATTGTATTTTTAGACTCCAGTTCATGTATTTACCTGAAATTTCTGTCCCGCTGTTCTAGCTGGAGCTGACCCCAGGTTGCCTGCTGCTTCTGCCTTTCACGTTTTGTCCTTTCTTAAAATACCACGACTGCACAAAGTTTCCCTTTGTTTCACCGGTTGATTTTAAAATGCTGTATTTTAGCAGGTGTTTGGTGATACTGAAATCTCTGCCGTTAAGGGGTTTTAAGGTAGGTTGTACGGGAGGTTGTTGGCAAAGACCCTGCTTTGGCACAACAGGGTGCACGTGGTTAAACTTTAGACTGAGTTTCTCTCCTCCTTGGTAACTGTTTTATCCCATCCCCAGCATCCCATGGGCAGCACGGGTACTCACTTCCAATTTTACTTTACCTAATAGTGAATCTAGCAGCTACCTAATTCTCTATTCCTAGCATGCTTTAAAAGTGCCTTGCTTTACAATCTATTCTCTTGGCTGTTCGGATTTAATGGATTCCTTTAGAGATCCTCATCAGTCACCGACGCCGCACATTTCTTTTCAGTGTGATTTCTTTTTCCTCTTCCTTTTCTTTGCCTTTTACAAAGATCTTGTTTCCGTGCGGTTTCCGCATCTCATTTTTGCCAGAATGGGTTTTGCCCGATTTAACTCTTGCTGCTTTTCTGGATTTGTAACTTTTGGGGTCTTCAGCAGATGCTTTGAGCAAGTCCTGTACTCCCAGTGATGCTGACGATTGCTTGCGGCTCTGTAAAACTTGCCCTTTTAAATTTAGACACTGCTGCCGTTATTTTGGGTTTGTAGTTCCTGTGACTAGCACAGAAACAGAAAGAAGCTGTAATGGAAGAGGGCTTGCATTAGACATAGCAGCTCATTTTGGCTTCGTCCTCGTCGCGTCGATCTGCTGCTGCTCCGTGGGCAATTAACGCTGAAACGTGAGCTGCTCCACGTGCCAGCAGTGGCTTTTCATCCAAAAGACTTACCAGGGTGTTCCTTGGCTTTGGTATTGATTATTCGTTAGTTGTTTGCATTGTGGTATTTTTATTTGCCTCTTTGGGTGCGTGGATGGGATGAATAGTGGCAAGATGTTGTCCTTCTCGTACCAGTGCAGCTGAACGCGTAGAAGAGAGTGAAATTCGGTGCTTACGGCCAGAGAACGCCCAGCAAATGTCTTCGAGTGTCTTTCAGACCACAGCAGAAGAAAATCGTGTGCTTTGTATGAATTATTTTTGAATATTTAAGCACCAAATCTCTTCTTCATACGCCTCTCCTAACCGACTGCTGCACCTTGCAAACCTCACCAGCTGCGCTTCCCAGGCAGGCGCGGTGCCGACCGCAGCAACCCGAGCTTGGCACTGGGAAGCCACTGTGCGCTTCCCGTGATCTGTGCGAGGGCAAGGTTAAACAGCGATCCGCTTCGAGGGCTTTCCGGGCAGAATTGCACGTGAGGATTCACAGGAGCCGATTTCAGTCCTGGTGAGAGGTGCCAGGATGGCCTTGCAGGCGCTCCCTGTCGCGGGGGCCGGGTCAGGAGCGGGGCGAGCTCCCAAATCTCCCTACCGACAACATCCCCTGGCTTGGAGGCTGCAAGGGGAATTAGCGCTGCTTGTTCCTGCGGCACTTTGCATCTGAGCTAAGCCTGTCTTTAAAAAGCAGCCGGCGTGGTTGTGCTTGGAACAAGCAGCTCAGTTTCTATATTATACATAACAGTCATCTCTGTAGGAAGCTGGCCAGCCCACGCCGCTGCAGCGGCCCAGTGCTACATGGCTCTTAGCAGGCTTATCCTCAGGGCGTTCCTGGGAGGAAGGGAAGGAGCGGGGGAACTCGAGGAAAAAGCTTTCCAGAGCGCTGATGCATCCCTGGTGGGGTGAGAAGCAGTGCCTGGATGCATGCGTGTCCGTTGGGTCGCTGGCAGGGATGCCGACGTGCGTTTTGGGCTGCACAGGGGAGAGCGGTCCTCTCCTGGGACCCGACGTGCATCTGCCATGCGCAGGTGGGAAGCCTGCATTCTGCTCTTGTGCCCTTAGTCCTGCATCTGCTCTTGCACTCTTAGTGCCTTCCTCACCTGCCGCAGATAAAAAGTTACCCTCCGCTGCCCGAGCTGTTGTCTTACTCCCAGGCTGAGCGATGGGAGACTTTCCGAGTCCGTACGATGTCCCAGGGAAGCGGCTTGGCTGTGTCTCAGCTTCCCGTTAGGATCCCTCTGGATTCAGGGGAAGATCAAACATCCCCCTGGGATGATACCCATGGGTGTCCATCTGTCCCAGCTGCTCGGATTGTTTGCATAAGTCAGTTCTTGGCTATACCCAATTTAACAACAGTATTAATTACATGGTAACTGATATATCTGCAACAATTAGCTATGTAAATTAAGATAAAAAGCCTAATCAAATTCCACGTTTCGGAGTACAGGCTGCTCTCCTGTTTGGGGAGCCACTTCTTAGGAGGCTTCCTGAGCCCTCCTCCCAAAATCCCTTCCTAAAGGAAACTCTGCAGTCATCCCTGGACCCTGAGAGAGGCTTGTTCCCACGTGTCAGTGAAGCGGGGCACGGGAAAGGCAGCGTATCAGCTACGGAGGCATGAGCCTTTCGGGAAGGAGTGGTTCCCCCTTCCCCGTCTCTCATTTTTCATGACTGTGATGCTGCTGGTGGGTATCCCCAGCCCCAACCCGCTTGCTCCAAGTCTGAGGGTTTATGCAGGAGAGGAGGCAGAAGAAAATGCAGGCTGGATGACGTTTGCGAGCAAGGTGGAATATCGTCCCGCTGCTGCGAAGTAAACTGCTGATGTGGGGAGGAATTGCCTGGTTTGACCCGCTTGGTGCCGCTCCGGGACGAGCAGATGGCTGAGCAGCCAGGCAGGTCTGCTGGAGGCAAGGAACCAGCAGCCGCGCGTGCCTCCGAGCAGGTCCCAGCCGGCGCTTCCAGCAGTTAATCTCCGCTTCGGGAGGTTTTCCAGTGCGCCTGATGGAAAGCGCAAGCCAGGGCACAGCCTGCGTCGTGGTCGACAGCAAGGCATAGGGGTGAATTGTTCCTTTTTTATTCCCAGGGGACCCGTGCTGCTCTGTGCCTTCATCCTGGGGACCCAGTGTTAAATCCTCCCGGGCTGTTCCCGAAGGACCCGGGGGGCTGCCCCGTCCTCGACACCCTGGCGAACCAGGCTGGCAGCGCCACGTCTGCCGTCACAGCGCACCGGTTGTACCCGGCCCTTCGCTGGGCTGCGTGCTCCATTAACTCCCCCTGCCCCGTCCTGTGAAATACGGAAAGTTTTGAACTATTAGAAGGTGCCTTTGGGTAAAGGTAAATTAAACCCTTGCCTGCTGCGAGGAGGCAGGGCTGGCAATGTGGATGTGGCAAGAGGTCCGGGCTTAAAATGACTTGAAGGGCAGAGGGTAGGTGCTGGGCTTTCTCGGGATCTGATTCAGCTGGGACCGGTTCCAATTAAAATGAGATCAAGGAGAATGGGAAGAGGAGAGAAAAAAAAAAAAAGAATAAATTGTTTCTTTGCATTTCTGTCAGTATTGCAGCTTGAAACGTTAGGACGGGTTTGCGTCTCTCCTACAAGCGATGAATCTGACCCAGAGAGTATTTCAGATTACTTCTTTTAAAAATTACAGTTCTCTTGTTCTCTGGGAATTTTCCTTTCTCCCTGTTTTTTTTTCTTTTCTCATTCGAGGCTGTATCAACTTAAGAAAGCCTTTCCTCAGAGCCTGCAATGAGCAGGCCAGCCTTCGTTTCCTTCCACGTATCTCCCAGGCTGAGTGTGGTCAGAAATGCCATAAATTACAAATAATTACGTGCTTTGAGTAAGGCAGCGAGCTGCTGTTTCTGGGAAGGTAGGCAAGGCTTGTCGTCCCGCTAAGGAAAGCTGGGAGCGGGAAATGGGTGGCCAGGGAGCTGGCGGGGAAGCGGGTTTATGGGGGAGCTGAAAAGGGAAGCCTCGTAAAGCAGAAAAAATGCGTGCAGGGTGGAAAGGGGCAGCTCTCGTCGCTCCCGGTTGCTGCTGGGTTGAAAGGGATGCGAGAGGACTGGGGCCAGATGTGCATACAGCTATGCCAGCGGTGGCAGCTGGCACACGTTCCTCGCTCCTGCGCGCCCGGGCCGCCGTTCGCTAAACTTCAGTGAGATAAGCTTGAATGCAAAGTTGAAATTTTGTATGCACATTTCTCTTTCTTTGTTTTCTTTTTTCCTGTGTATGCTTTACACCCGAGGTCGGTTTTGGGCTCTTTGGTAACAGAAGAGAACAAGGAAATGTGGAATTTGATGAGAATCTCTTAGGAAAATAAAGCTCGAGTCGTCACCGGAGGCTGTGAAGGGATCACGATGCACGGGGTATCATCGCTGGGTCGTCTCCTTTCTCTCTTGAATAAGGGGCAGGGCAGTCTCAGATGGCGTCTTGATGGGCTTTACATTTGCCAAACGATATCAACGGTCGGTATTACTGACTTCTCAACTTCTCTCGCATCCCAGCTCCCCCTGAGTCTTACCTGCTCGTGTTATTAGACAGCGGGTCATTCTCCTTATTTAAACAGAAAACAAAAATTCGGAGAGTAATGAGATGGCCGCTCCCAAAATACCTGCTTGATATTAGGTGCGACAGACGTCCGTGCCGTCTGCACGCCTCTTTGGCGCTGGGTTTTGCCCGGGGTTAGCGATTGCATCGCTGCATCCCCTGAGGTTAAGGCAGACGAGCGGGCAGAACAGGTCAGAACGAGCGACCTCAGCTTTCTGGTCAACACCAGCTGATGAACAAAGTGTAAGTGCTGCGGAGAGCCCTTCGCTGGACTGGGTGAGGATGGTGGAGACACGAGCGAGACGGTTAGCGGCGCTAATCGGGCTGGTAGGAAGGAGTTTGATCAGGGCGCTTGAAGGGCCTCGATATCTCGTGTGTTTGGAGAGCGCGGAGGCAAATCGGCATTCGGGAAAGGCCCGTTTCGTTTCACCCGTGCCGTGAGGCTGAGGAGGGCAGACAGTCCTGCAGACCCCAGGAAGGGTGTGGAGATGCCGCTTTTAATGCAGGACATCCCCCTTGAAGGTGCGGGATGCCCATTCCCTGCAGAGGCTCCAAATCTCCCCATGATTTAGGTTTACATCCTGAAATATAAGCTTATCTGCTATGCTGGCCTCTTTTATCTGAATAAATCTCGAGTGCCTGCTACTACTCAGACAGAAAAAATAATCTTTATTGCCGTAATATGTTTGTCAGCTTTCCTTTATCCCAGCAAAGTACTGCAAGATCTGCAAAATGCTTTAGGAACGCAAGCAACTTTGGAGCAATAGATATGAAATGGAAAAAAAACCCAAACCCGTAAGTCTCTGAGACTTGAGTCTTGCAAACCAAACCGCTCAGCCAGGTTTTCTTGGCGCGATTGCTTTTGCAAAATGGTTGTCTCGCTGCCCACTGGAGCCAAAAGTCAAGAAATGGATTAAGGCTGTGGAATTGCTCTGTCCTGATCACTCTTTTATGGCCCTGTGCAGAGTAAAAGGGTTGTTTCAGAGCAATATTTGGCTAAATGCTGGGCACTGGTGGTCTAGAGCCCAAGCTGGTGCCGAGGACTTCAATTGCATCGCTCTCAACGAAGCAGGAGCAGCTCGCGTCAGCTGAGGTACTGCTGCAAGGACCGGCTGCTGCTATGGCCCTATGTTTAAAGCATCAGGTTTGAAAACAGAGCAAACCAGCCCAAACCTTCAGCAGCCCCCAGTTCAGCTGCAGAGCTGCTGTCTCACTCCTTGCACCCAGGTCTTGATGGGGAGCAGGATCATGCCCGGTTCAGGTGATCCTTGTGTAGCAGGCAGCGGGCCGGCAATGCTCTGCTTGTGCTCCTGCGAGATGTTATTTGCGCTCTGCTGTATACGTTCACCGTCTGTTTGCATCTTTTTTTCAACCAAAGTGTGGTGGTGGAATATTTCTCCACCTGAGTAACGGTAAACCCGGACACGAAGTGTCGGGCCATGTCCGAGAAGCACATGCCCCGCGTGGGACAGAGCAGATCTTCCAGAGAACCACAGTGCATGGCTGCACCCTCTCAATTTACTCATCCTTGCTGAGACCACTTCTTCATGTCGAAGAATATCGACTTTGTAGCTGTCTTAATTGCATCTAGGCCGCAGCCTGGGTGGCGTGTCCCAAAACAGAGTGGGTGCCTGCAACGGGAGCCCGTGGCGAGCAAACCCCGCAGCACTGCGCCTGGTCCTTGTCGCAGAGGAGCCGGGTACGAGAGCTGGAGGACTGGCTGGATCTGTTTCCCCCCGTCGCCACGACCCCGTTAAAGTGTAAGGGTAAAAGTGGGGGGAACAGAAGAGAATTTGCTGTTTAAGGCTTAATTCATTTTTAACCTCACGCATCAGCTGGAGTTTGCGCAAACCACTGGCAAGGCAATTAAAGCGACTTTTTTAATGGGTTATTTTCGTCGCTTCGCCAAGGTGGGAGCTAAAGATCCCAGGCTGTGAGCCGCCTGGGCTAGGGACCATCCTTCTGCTGTGCTGCTCTCATGTTTAATCCCTAAGTGGGTTTTATTCCTGACTGAGTCGCAACGAGAGAGAAGGCTGGGTGGAACACGGGGAGCAAAATGTCCGGGCTTCAGTCCCCAAGGCTCCAGCTTGGATCTGGCCTGGAAAAGAAGATTAAAGGACTTTGGGTAGTGCAGTGCACAGTTTATTTTGAAGTTGCTGGGTATTTTGCAGGAGTAAGCTCCAAGGACAAACAGCAATGAAAAAAATGGGTTCTCTGAGAGTTCCTCTTAAATCCCGAGGTAGTTAGAAGAAAATGAGAGGGAGTACGTGAGCGCTGGGTTTTCCAAGCAAGAGTGCAATGACCATAAAACAGACCCGTCCCTCTGAGCAAACGCCTGTCTGCCTCCACCTCGGTGAACTGCTGGCTCCGCCATCTACGTGGGACGTCGCTGCTGCGTCTCACGTGGTGAAGGACGCCGTGATGAAGATGAAGTCTAATTTCAGACTTGGTTGGGGGGCACCTTCCCAGGCGTGTGCCCTGTCTGCAGCCGCGGAGAGGACTTGGGGCTTGTCACCTCCATGGGGCTGCGGGATGGAGGAGTGCGGGTGTCCCGAGGGCACCAGGCACAAACCCCAGCGCCTTCATCCTGGATCGTCCTGGCCTCACGTTTTCTTCTCCTAGGAGAGCGCGTCCTGTGTTGCTCGTTCCCTGCAACGTTTGAGTCCGTTTCACAACACAGCATTGGAGGAATGCAAGCTTGAGTCCGGCTGAATTAATTTCTTGTGCAACTCAGCCAAGAGAAACCAAGGATTAATCTGTTTTCCTCTGCAACATTCATTCATCCAGCTACCTCCTGCATCACCGCACCTCTGTTGCCTTGCAATCTCTCTCCACCTAGATTATTTAGAGGAACGCTTTCTAGAAATAGNTTCATCCTGGATCGTCCTGGCCTCACGTTTTCTTCTCCTAGCAGAGCGCGTCCCGTGTTGCTCGTTCCCTGCAACGTTTGAGTCCGTTTCACAACACAGCATTGGAGGAATGCAAGCTTGAGTCCGGCTGAATTAATTTCTTGTGCAACTCAGCCAAGAGAAACCAAGGATTAATCTGTTTTCCTCTGCAACATTCATTCATCCAGCTACCTCCTGCATCACCGCACCTCTGTTGCCTTGCAATCTCTCTCCACCTAGATTATTTAGAGGAACGCTTTCTAGAAATAGCTGCCTGGCTTAATGTCTTTTCGGTATTATTCTGCGTAGCACTAAAAACCTGTCTAGAAAAGCTGTCCGGTTCATTGAAGTTCCCTTAAAATACAGCTAATCCCCATAATCTCATTAGAGTAGTAGGTGATTATACTGAGAGCAAGCTTTAGCCGTGGTCCAGCAAAGCCTTTTATGCCCCATCTATTGTCTGGATGGCTAAAAGTCACTGCGAGTGTGTTTTGGTTTTGCTTGGGCAGTTCTTGGACCAAGACTTACGACATTTTTTTGTTTAATTCTCTAGAAACATCTCCCGCGTTATTTTTGACGACGCGGGCACGTTTCTTCCGCTGCCGCTGGCTGTCAGCTTTGCCGGCTGCTGGCATCCTGTGACTACGCACCGCGGTCTCCCCAAAATCACCAGGCCGGGAAGCATTAAACCAGCAGAGACGTTTTTCCCCAGAGTAGAAGAGGGGGAGCTTTGCTGTGTGGAGTTGTTAGTGTGGGATTCCTGGTCTCCACCATCTGTTTGCGGGTGTGAGACCTCGTGGCCCTTTAGAGAGTCAGACCAAGGAAAGGGCTGAAGTTTGGGAGGCTGAGTCCCCATCGTTGGGAAGGACCTGCCTTGCTTCCCCAGGCAGGTTGGATGTATGGGGCGGGCGGGCGGGATGTGTGGGTTAGGCTAGGGGGGGGCTGCCCTTTTGGTGGTGCCAGGAGATAACACGGGGCAGAGGTGCGCGCTGTGGCATCCCGGCTGTGAGCGAGGACTTATGTGTGTAGGAGCAGTGAAGCAGTTTGAGCTTGAAACACGACTTAAGCCCGCCCTTGAAGAAGAACATCCTCCAGGAGATGTTGCTACCTAAACCCGCGTACGCTTGGATCGAGGTGGCCAAATATCACAGAGCTTATGGTGGAATACCCCATCTGGACAATCTCCTGGATGTATGATTAATTCTCCTTGAGGTTTGAACCTGTGCTTGTGCTGTTTCCTGATGGGTTACAGGTCATGTTCTCTGCATACTTGGTCTTGCCGTACTCAGCGGCCATGCCCCTTGGCCCAGCAGCCCCAGCGCCTCGGGGGAGCATCACAGAATCCCAGAATGGTAGGGGTTGGAAGGGACCCCTGAAGATCTCCCAGTCCAACCACCCCGCTAAAGCAGCTGTTCCTAGAGCAGGGGGCACAGGGACGCGTCCAGGCGGGGTTGAATCTCTCCAGAGAAGGAGACTCCACAGCCTCTCTGGGCAGCCTGGGCCAGGGCTTGGGCACCATTACAGTAAAGAAGTTCTTCTTCATGTTTAGGTGGAATTTGCCGTGCTCCGGTTTGTGCCCGTTGCCCCTTGTCCTGTCGCTGGGCACCACCGAAAAGAGCCTGGCCCCGTCCCCTGGACACCTGCCCTTTAGATATTCGCTTCGGTGAAGGCTGCCGTCACCCTCGCGGAGGGTTGTTCGTAGACGGATGTCTCTGATCGCTCGCTCATCTCAAGGACGATGGAGGCAAGAGCACGTGGCTGGAGGTACCGCTCCCCCGAGCCCCCCGTGGTGCCGCCTGGGAGGAGAGAGGGGCATCGGGGGGTGTTTCTGGCTGGGGCACCGGACAAGTCTCCACACCACGTAGTTTTACCCCGTTTCCTCTCTCAGTCGTTGGGGGAGCATCTCTCTTGCGGCGTGGGGGCTGCAGTAGCGTGGGGCCATCGCTGTGGGACTGCAGTGGGAGGAGTGGGGGTGGAAACCTTTAATGAAATGGCTTTTGCAAACAAATGCAGGGTTTTTTTTCTTCTCCCTAAAGCCTGTCTACATTGTTTTCCCAAGCTGAGCACGCAGATCTGCAAGCGATCCAGCCCCGTCCCCTGAAATAAACTGGATGAGATTTGTCAGTGAGCAGAGGGATTAAGGGAGAGGTTAGTCTGTGAGAGACACGAGAGCGCAAGCACTTTTGTGAGATCCTGGCACGATGTTTTGAGAGGACACCAGGCTCCGTGCTCGCAGAGGTCCCTCGTGGGGCCCGTGGAGGGTAGGGACAAGTCAAAGGAGTCGCTCTACCATCTCTCCGCTGCCTGTACGTGCTGCACATTCCTCCTCTGGGGCAAATTCCTCTTGTGGACTCCTCAGTCACAGTAAAAAAAAAAAACCTCTGGGGCTGTCTCTATTTTTTTTTTTTAAATTATATTTTTTAATAACCGTCCTCCTTTTGCTTATCTTGGTCCAGCCCCTCCAGTGATAACACAGGCAAAGTCCTGAGCCGCGGCGTCCTGCGGAGCTAAGGCCCAGCGCTCCGATGAAGCGCTGGGGCAGAGAGCGGATTTTCTCGTCTCTTTTTTGGAAGAAAAGACTGTAGGTGCCAAACCAAATGGGCAAAGCAATTTGCTCCGATGAGGTATCGTGTTTCTGCTCTGATATATGGCTAGGGAGAGGTTTCTGAGTTATCCCTTCTAGGAATCGCTTTATTTAGGTAACAGAAATAATTCTGCTGGTTTTAAATCGATGTGTTGTCAGCCTTTAAAAGCCGGTGCAGCAATGAAAACCGTGGCTGGCAGGACTCGGGCTGAAGAGGCAGCAGGATGGAGGCTACGGGCGCAGCAAAATACGCCGGCTACGACGCCTGTCTGCCCGTCATGGACGACTTGATACGGGTGGACGCCTTCACAGAGATGGAGCTGGGCTTTTCCAGCTTCGAACCACGTCAAACAAATGTATTTAGGCTGGCGGGAGAAGGTGCGTTGGCTGCGGGGCGCATGTACTGAACCATGTTTGTTCAAGGCACTGTCTGGTTGCTGTCTGGCTGCAGACCGCCCAGCCCGGAGCGGTTTCACGTGCTAGGTCGCGCTGGGAAACGAGACCTTTCCGCGTGTCTCGCCTGTGTTCAGCTGCTCGCAGCCCTCTGCCACGGCTGATTTACCAAAACCGGCTGTCTGGCCGGGGACAGCCGGGTGGTTTTCCCCCACCGCTTCAAATCTCTGCGAGTGTCAGCAAGTTCTTCATTGTTTTCTGTTCTTTCCATGAACTAATGAGCGTTGTCTGATTCTTCTTTCTTTCTTTTTTTTTTTTCCTGAGTGTAATTTGGCCTGGCCACAAGTGCCCTACCCGTTAAGGAGGAAAATTCCTATTTTCCTGCGAGAGGTTTGGGCAGCAGAGGTGGCTTTGCGGTGCTGAGTGATGCTGCTCCGCTCGCTCACGGTACAGTGGTATGCATGGGAAAATTGTGTGCGCGTTACTGCCCGTTGAAGCCAGGACTCTGGGGTCATTTTTATGCTTCTTTTTGGTTTTGCCTTCTCCTTCCAGCTTTTCCCACAGGCTCACGGAGCTTTCACCTTCTTTCTGGGGCAGCGCTGCTTGGTGCCTTCCGGCCTTTTGCTGGTGGCAGCTCTGCTCATCTCAGTGGGATTCCATTTGGATCCTATTAAAGGCATCTGAGAAGTACTGGTTCGGGGGAAACAGGTATATGATCTACTCTCGAGCAAGTTGCGTGGCTGTTGTTTGGTACAGCCGGGTTGTCAGGGCACCGTAGATCCCAAAGGAAAAGAAAACTCTTTGTGAAAAGCAGGTTGCTTGGGATCACCCAGGGTACCTGATGTGCAGTGCGTCAGCAGCTCAGCTGGGGCTGGGAGGATAAAACCCATGTTCGGAAACCCGGAGCGTGCTCGTTGATTTGACTGCAGTAATCTCTGGCTCTTTGCTGTAAGCGGCTTTGGCGTAAGAGGGTCTGATTCTGCTCGGGGGGGGAGGACTCTGCCGGTGATAATTAGCAAGACCTTCACTCAGAGGAGCTCACGACAGCAGTCCTCTGACTTTGCGGCTTGCTTTTAGGCAGGTCCAAGTGCTTTCCAGTGTCCATGCACAGGCTTGCGATGCTTTTGGGGTACCGGGGTGGGGTGTCTCTTGGGGACACCCCAGCACCGAGGTAGCTGAGGACACCCAGCACAAGAGCATCGCTTGTTCTTCAGCACCCTTCGAAGGATGAGCGGTTCCTGTCCCTGGCTGTGTTCATCGTGACGTTTGGGGAGCAGCTCATTCCTCTGAGACTGGACTGGTTTTGCTGGGGTGGGTTCTTGCCCTCCATTTCCCTGGGATCCCGGATGTGGTCTCCTGATGTGTTTGCTTCTCCCGGGGTGCCCGGTGTGGGGCAGAGCACAACCCGTAGGCATCGGGGCGTGTGGAGGGTCTCAGGATGGGCAGGCCATGGGGCTTTCCACCCTGTGATAGAAACCTTGTACTCCTGGGAGGTGCGGGAGGTTGCAAAGCAGGGCGCCGGGTCCTGTAGTGTACAGCTTGAGCCGCAGGACGGAAGGGAAGAGGCTGCTGGCCAAGACGAGAGCAGAAGCGTTGCCTTTACCTGTGTTCAGCCCTGAAGAGTGACTCTCCCCGGTGCTCTCTGCGGGATGTTCCTGCAGAACTGAGCACCAGGAGCCCATGTTTATTGATGAGAAGGACTAATTAAATTTCAGCCTCGAAGCAGTCACTGGCCTGGGAGCTAAGAGCTACAGGAGACTTGCCCGTATTTCCCTCTGCTTCAGTAACTCCGTTACTGTGACTAAAGCTTGGAGAGATTTCCTAAAGACACGCAAGTCCATCACGGGAGCAGCGGGCACCAACCTTCCCGGTCTTGGTCCACTGCACCCTCTGCCGCGGGGTCTCAGCTGCTCGGCTCCTCCGAGTCGGAGATGGCCTCCGCCACGCGTGGCGGGGACGCCGCTCCTGCGGCACGGGGAGCAGCGAGGCAGAGATAAAGGACGTTTAAAAGGCTTTTGCTGGGGGAGAAGGGGTGCTGGGACGAAGAGAAGGAACAAAAAAATGAATCCGGTACGGGAATCGATAAGCTAAGCCCGTACAGTGAACGTGGCCCCTGCTAGACCCCTCCTGCTTTGCAGCACGATGTTTAATTTCGGGCCCAGTCGAAAAGGCTGTTGAGATGTAATGGCTTGCAGGGTCCAGGCTTTTACAAGGTGTTCAAGCGAGAGATCGCTGTTATCCTCCTTTAATTAGCACCTGTGGTGCTCTGCTAATAGCAGACACCTCGTTACGACACTTGAGCTGTAATGAATTAATCCAACTAGAGAGATCGCTGCTGCTTGGAGTGGGTTTGGTGGAAAGGAAAAGCTCATCACAATCTCGCGGTCGAGTGTTGCGCTGGCCAATGCCGGGAGCTTACTGGGAGACGGCAGCGGAGAGCCCCCACCCAGGTCCGTGCAAGGGCACCCAGAGCCCCCCTTGGGTCTATGTGAGGGCACCCAGAGCCCCCTCAGAGGAGAAAGGTTAGCACAAATCCCAGCAGCAACAGAGTGGTGTGGGAGGGAGGCAGAAAGGATGGAAGAAGAACAGAAACTTTCTTAATTCTTTCATCCTTGTATTTTATGGCACAAGGGGTCCCGATTGTAAAACCTCCGGGGTGACGCGCTGTGCGAACAGTGACACGGATACGCTACGCTCAGTGAAAAAGCGACTGAGAGGTAAATTGAAAATGGAGAATATGTTCATAAAGAAGGAACGCATCTCTGCCTTTCCCGGAGTATTGTTACATGCACGGTGTTTCTCGGGAACTTGATTGTATAATTCTCTGTCTATGCAACTGGATCCCTTCCTTGGTCGCCTCTCAGTGCCCAGGAGGCTGTGGGGCAGGCTGGTGGGAGCACGGCCAACGTGGGAGCTCCTGACCCTTCCCTCCGGCAGTGCTGCAGGTTTGAACGATGGCTTTGACCTCACATGTACTTATTAAACTGTCGGGATGTATGGGCTGCAGACCAGGAGAATTTTCCAACAGGGAAAATTTTTTGTATATGCTTTCTGAAAGTACCCCAAAGCTTTCCTAGCTTTAAAACTAGGATAGGTGGGAAAGAGGATGGGGATAAACTTAGTGCTTAAAACTCTCGTCCCTTTGTGTTGTACCGTCTTCCAGCACCCCAGCAAACCCCTCTGTCGAGCAAAACTTTGGGGTGGCTCCAGCGGTATAAACAAGTCAGAGGCATTCTCCCCGCACGTCGTCTTGGTGTAACCACAAGTTTTATCGCTCTCTGCTCCTGACCCTCTGTTGTGCTTCAGGACCTGTTTCTTGGCTGTGTCCGGCTGCAGTTTGCCCTGAAGCTCCCGTTGAATTTGGAAGTGGGTGGCAGATCCTGGCCTCGTGAGCTGAGAAACCCTTGGGACTCTGGTTCATAGTTTCATGAAAATAGACCATGTTTTCCGTCAGCTGCAGCCAAATAGCGTCGCTGCTGGTTTTACGACCGCTGTTGGTCTCGGCAGCTATTTTCATTAGCCTGCTGAAACAATACTTTTTCATTACAATAGACTTCGAGAACCAAGAAGAGAGGAAAAACCGGGATTGCTGATGATGGAGCTGGCATCTCAAAGCTCCCCCTTGGTTAGCTGCAGTACTGCCCCAGGAATCCAGCCCTTCGCTGGAAAGGCACATTTAAATAGTCGGATGTTTTTTTCCCCCGTTGCAGTTTCCAGGCATCAGCTGCTCGGATAACTTGGGAGCGTTACCGAGAATCGTAGTTTGTATCGGGAGCAGCACCCGGGCGGCGTGTACGCTTTACTTTGGTTTTTTAGTGTTTCTAATGAAATAACCGGTCCGGAGTGATGTCTGATTTGGATAATGGAGAACGCTGGAAACAGAACTCCTGGAGCCTTTCAGGGAAGGCTGGTGAGCCTGATCCGTTGGGTTTGCTGTCATCTCAGTTGTAAGAGGCAGAGCTAAGAAGGACAAATGGAGGCGGTGGTCAGTCCCACGGGTCCCTCGTCCTCAGCGCGACTCCCTGTATTCACCAGCAGCTTTTCCCTGGATGGTTCAGTGAGAGGGACCCAGTTGCGAGAGTGAGGACAGGAGCACAGCTTGCCATCCTCCGGGGCCATCCTTTCAGGGGCGATTCTGTCTCAGCCCATCTAATTGCAGAAGATGCTACAGCCGGGGGCTGAGATGTAGCCCGGAGCACCACAAAGGCCATCGCTTTGCTCGTGAGATAAAACAGGGCTCGCTCTTCCCTTTTAGTCTCATGCATTGCGTTTTCCCTTTCAGTGCTTCTAGAACTGTACTAATTATTCATAATTAAGGTGACGAGGCAAAACTTGGTTTCCTTCCATTGCATCTAGAGAAAGCCAGGAAGCTCGGTGTGGGAGCTAGCACCGTGTCCTGCCCAGCCCTACCTGGTCTCAGCAAAGCCTGTGGAATTTGGCTCATAGTGCCAAAAACACGAGAAATGTGGTGGGTTCTGGGTGGTGGGGCTGAGAGATGGGGTGCAGAGACGGATCTCAAACCCAACGTGGCACCTCTTTGAAGCATCTTGACCCTAGCGCTATTTCACAGAGCTCCCTTTGCCAGTAGGAAATTTTTGCTGCTTTTCTTGGGTTTTTTCCGTCCTCAGACATCCAGGAGACCCATGCGGAGACTGAGGTCTTCAGCGCAGGCTTAGGAAACTCAGGTTAGTCACCACGAGCGGAAAAACTCCAGTTTTCCAGCTGCCAGACAGCCCTCTCGCAACCCCCTGGTTGCTCATCAGTTCCCACCCTGCCCTTAAACCTTCCTGTGGTCCTCAGACCCCCCTGCCGCTGCCTCGGGGTTTAAGCAACGCGCTTTCCCTTTCTGCGGCCGTGCAGCTGGGTTGCAGCGCAGGGGTGACCTTCCCGCACAGGCTGCTCTTTCCTGCCGTCCTGCAGAGCCTCGGGATTTACTTACCGTCCTTTTCCCCTTCACTCCTTGTTTCTCATCCTTATATTTTTCCTCCCCTGTGACTATGGACCAAGGCACCCCTCTGGCTCGCCCCGCTTCCTAATAGCAAGAGCGGCTTTCTCTGTTCAATCCTTGCGCGCAAAAGCCAGCATTAGATAATTGCTGGATTGAAGAGAGCCTGTAATTATTTTTGCTTCCAACCACGGGAGCAAGCAGCGTTTGCCAAACTGCGTGGTAACTGCTAGCAGATGCTCTTCGCAGGGTATCCCTGCCCTGCCTGCATCCCTCCCCGCCGTCATACAGTCCATACGTCTTCATGTTAACTGGATCCCTCTTCAAACAGCTGCTCTGTGCTGGCGTGAAGCGTTACGGTTCTCCCTTCCGCCTTTGATGATGGGTGGTTGCAAACCGAAACGAAGCTCAGCGTTCGATGTTTTCCCCGTTGTGACTCTGGGTAACTTCTGCCAGAGAGCAGGAGGGTACCGCTGGCGATGCCCGATGCTTGGGGAGTGCGGAGTGAAGGACCAGGCTGTGAACCCGCTGCGGGGTTAATGGAGCAGCTCTGGTGATTAAGGGCTATAACAGAGAAATTAATCTGCCACGGAGAGCACAACGGGAGCAGATCCACGGTAATTTAATTTTTTTCTTTCCGCTGGGGACCAGTGTCTCATCTGGGACATCCCCGTGCAAGGTCACAGCCTTTGCCATGCCACTGGTGGGTCCCCGCAGGTCTCCCCAGCTTCAGAAGGACCCGGTGATCCCCTTGGCGGGTGGCACGGGGCATCGGTCTGCCCGCTGGCCTCATGGCAAAGAGGGGGTGCAGCAAGAGGAGGCGTCGGGGGGTGTTTGGGAGTTTGGGAGCGGGGCAGGGACTGGGCAGGAGAGGGTGTCCTTGCTCCTCCAAGATCCATACGTCAGCCGGGAGACGTGGTACGTCGAAAGCATCGATGAGCTGATCGTCTGGAAAAAAAAAAGAAAACCCAGCCGTTTCCTGACACTTGGTGCCTTTTTTCAATTCTGTTTCTAAACGAATTAATTGTGGGTGAAAAATCGCAGTGTTTTATCTAGAAAACTTGAAGTGCTTTGAGGGCTTTGAACCATCTTTTCCTAATTGGAGCATCTGCAAGTGGTCCCTTACCCATGGCCACCCCTGCGTGGTGATCTGCTGCTGGAAAACAGCATTTTGTCAGGAAAATCCCCCAAATACTGGGATCCTCCGTGCCTCTGGCTAAATCTGCATCCTTTTCCCCAGCCGGCGTCGGTATTTGCCCGTTATGCCGTTGCCAGCAGTTGGGCGAGGGGTCTGCCGTGGCGCCAGCAGGTTCCTCTGCTGCTTTGCTTTTCTTTAAAAGCCAGCCCGTCTTGATAAGAGATTCCTCCACCGCTCAGGGGAGCGTGTGTTGGCACAGAGAGGCTCTGAAATACGGGGTTATGCTCCTGAGACGCAGCAGCTCGCGGCCGTTGCTCACCTTGGTTGCGTTGGGTCCACGTTCGTTTGTTCCAGCTTCTTCATGCCAACGGTGTCATAAAGTCTTTTCATATTAGTAGGAGGTGAAAAAAAGAACCCAAATGTTATCACTTTTTTTATATATGTATATATATATTTATATATTCAGCTGTACTTTCAAAGAGCACCGTAGCACACTGTACGTGTCTTGTATACATGTCTCGCTTGCGTGGAGGAGCTCTTGCGTCTGTGAAACCCTGACCTCGTGGAGGAGAAAAACAAAGCTGGGAGGCTGCGAGCTGGCTCGTGCCGCTGAAGGGAGCAGCCGCTGAACGCGGACAGATGGGCAAAGTGTTTTTGCAGTGTCTGGGTGCCGAGCGCGTCCTTATGAAGGACACGGTGAGAGATGAAGTGCGCTGCTGTTTTCCCACCCGGTGTTCCCACCCCTGCGTTCGTCACTGGCAAAGCTGCCGGAGAAGCGAGGGGACGGCTGCCTGTGCCGAGTGGCTCTTGGCGGAGCCGGGCGCCTGAGCTGCGGTTGCAGGCGCTGCTGATGGATGGCAAATCGCCGCAGCTGACGACACGGCTCGTCCATCTTAATGAGGATGCTCTCCTCCTTCTCTCGGCACGCTGGAGGAGAAATGAGCCCTGTCGTTAGCTGCTTGTCCGCTCCAGGCTGAGCAATGCCAGAGCACTAGCAATGCACTAAAACGGTGTGGTTTGCTGCGTGAGGGAAGGGGTTGGCAGCTCCCAGCGACCGCAGGGACGGAGCCGCTGGCATCCCCGGGCTGCTGCCAAGGTTTGCTGTAGGACCTTGAATCCAGCGGTAGTCCCAGCCTCACAGACAGTTTTTAAGACTCTTTGCAAAACCGCTTGGGGTGGCACTGCCTCATTTGGCCAAGCAATTTTGGTTGTTATAAGCTGAAAAACTCCAGGGCGCTATCTGCTCTCAGCTGCTCGGCAGGGAGGGTTCCTACCCTCGCGAGCTGCTACCGTGCTTTCCTTGCGATGCGGTTTAAACGGGCCGTCGGAGCCGTAGCGTGCTGTTCAGAGTTTGCCTTCTGCAAATCGCTCTGTAACATTTTCAGACAGATCAAAATAAAAAAAAAAGGAAAGCAACACAGGGGAAGGGAAGAGTTACAGTTTTCTGTGTCTTACAAATTGGAAAGGAAAAATCAACCACGTGATAAATGCTGGTAATGATGCATGCCTTTGGAGGGGAGAACTAACGCGTCTCCGAAAGGTCACAGTTTTGCTCATGGTTAACCTTCAGCGAGCCGTTGCATAGGCAGGGTATACGCAGAGCTGGGATTGAATGAATCCGATCTCCTCTTTTCTTCCAGGAGCTGGGCTGAGACCTGCTGAGGGATAACCGGGCAGCGCAGCACTGGGAACTCCTCGGGCAAGCTGTGAAGATCAGATGGCGCTTGGCTTGGCCAGCGAAAGACATGCGAGGGGAAGGTGTTGGAACTGCAAACGCTGGAACTTACTGCAGTGAATGCAGCCGATAAAGCGAGTTTTGGTCCGCAAAATATTTGCCGCTGGGGAGATTTCTGTCTGCTGACGGGGAAGATGTGGTGTGCTCGAACCGAAAAGAGAGCGCCGAGGAGGACGAAGCTTTGCTGACTGCTGGGGAGCCTGGCCGGCGCCTGGATGCACTTCGCTGGTGGGAAAAACACTGTCAAAACTTGTGGGCAGGGAGGGTTTGGGGTGGCGGAGGGGCCATGGGGCTGCTCTGGGCTCTGCCCTATGGTGGAACCAGCCGCCTGCCCCAGCACTGAGACGCTGGGGACACGGAGCTGGGTGTCCGGCTGCACCGCCAGCCCCGCGCTTCGGCATCGTCTCGGGGATATCGGAGAAGGAAAACAAGACAGTGGCTGAAAAATGTAGCGGCGCTGATCTTTCAGTCTCAAGAAAAATAACCTTTCTGTTTTGCTAGAGATCTCTGGGCTGCATTTATCCGCGCTGCTTGGAAAGTGTCTTCTACCCCTTGATCTCTCACCCAGTTTAAAACATTTTATTTGCGTGTGTGTGTGCTCGCATCTATTTTCACTGTGTCCGCGTGTCATCTTGAAGCGATGGGCATCTCTCAGCTATAATGAGGCACTTGACTTCGAACCACGTTGGTGATCCAGAAGCCCTTCAACTCTCCCAGCTATTCAAGTGACGAAGAGGAAAAAGCCAGAAGAGGACGGAGCCCGCAATGGCAGAGAAGTGCGACTGTATCGCCAGCATGTACGGGTACGACCTGGGCTGTCGCTTCATTAATTTTCGCCCGTTGGGCTTTGGGGCCAACGGGCTGGTGCTGTCAGCCCTCGACAGCAAGAGCTGCCGCAAAGTGGCGGTGAAGAAGATCACCATCGGCGACGCGCGGAGCATGAAGCACGCTTTCCGGGAGATCAAAATCATCCGCCGCCTGGACCACGATAACATCGTGAAGGTGTACGAGGTGTTGGGGCCGAAGGGGACCAACCTGCGCGGGGATTTTTTCAAGTTTAACATGGTCTACATCGTCCAGGAGTATATGGAGACGGACCTGGCGCGGCTGCTGGAGCAGGGGAAGCTCGCCGAGGAGCACGCCAAGCTCTTCATGTACCAGCTGCTGCGGGGGCTGAAGTACATCCACTCGGCCAACGTCCTCCACCGTGACCTCAAGCCGGCCAATATTTTCATCAGCACTGAGGACCTGGTGCTGAAGATCGGCGACTTCGGGCTGGCCAGAATCGTGGATCAGCATTACTCGCACAAGGTAGGCGATGCCAAATCGATGAGGCCGGTGCTCTGTTGGCGAGCTGTAGGCCGGCGTGGGGACGCGTTGAACATGTGTCAGTTGAAGCGGTCAGGCTGTGGTAGATCTTCTCGGGAGAAACCGGTCCTTGTGGCTGTTCAGACAGCTGTAAGCGTCGCTGGGATGGTCACTGGTGGTGGTTGCCCTCCCTGCCCCGAGCCAGGATATCTTTCCCGGGCAAAGCCCGTGGGTTGAGCTCTGCCAAGCGTGCCCCCGGGCTCTCCAGCACCACAAAGCACCGAGCAGGGCGCAGGAAGGGTTCGAGTGCTATTCACGTGTCTTTCATTCCTTTATATCATATATCTCAAATATAGACTTACGTATTTTATTCCATCCCATTGATGGACTGCAGGGAGGCACGCGTTTGCTTGCTTTACTTAAATGCTAAACTTTCTGTTTCTTGCTTTGCTGCTTTTATAAAACACACGCCGCCGTTCGTCCCCACGGCAGAAGCGTTTGGAAAGGGTACCTGGCTTGTCTGCAGCCGCTCTGCTTGTCTTTGTCCTCACTTCTGTGCCAACTGGCTTTTTAAAAACCCAGCTCTGTCTGAATTACGCTTGTTTAATCGTCGGGAAAGACGGATGGGTCTTTGAGATAGTGTCACATTCTTTCATCCGAGGTCAAGATCCGAATAATGTGTAACGTTTGTTGCTCTTTGGTACTTGCATACTGTATTTTAATGCAATAATAATTGTGAGAGAGCGAGCGCAGCCCGGGGCAGCCTGGCGTGCCCCACCGCTGCCCTGCCTGGGACAGGGGATGCCCAGAGCACCCCCTGGGGCTCCCAGCCCGGGCATCCCCTGCGATCCCGTCTGTGGATTCACGCGCGCCTTCTCGCAGCGGTCTGGCAGCGATGGAGAAGGAGAGGAAAAGAGGAAGGGAGCAAAACGCAGGAAAACAAATACCTGCTGTTGAGTAGGGGAAGTCATCTCCTCCTTGGAGGGGTCTTCGGCACTGACTCAGTTTTCCTCTCCTGCTGCTGTCGCCAGCTCCTCTCCGTCTGCCCAAGGAGGGCTGAACCTCCCCCAAAGCGGCGATTTCTAACGAGCAATTAGTGAGCCACGGGCTCTGGGCTCCTCCGCAAAGGGTCGTGTTCCCAGGCAGCTGCCAAACCCTGTGAAATAATGTAAGGTACTGAAGCCAGTTCTATATTCAGGCAAAAATGCAGCTATTAAAGGAACTGCGGAATCCTCTGACAAACTTAAGTTCAGCGTGGCGGTCTCTTGCAACAAAACTCTCCCGATGGGATAGCCCTGGGTGTGTTACGCTCTCTCGGGGCAGGCGGCCGGGGAGGTACCCGGCATCCCACGGCTGCTGTGACCAGGCTGTCCCCGGGCTCTCCTGTGCTCTCAAGAAAGGGTGGTTGGAGCTGGGAGCAGCTGGTGGTGGCTTTGCTGGTGCAGCTGGGCAAAGCGCAGCAGCTCAAGGTGGGCATGGTGGGAGGGAGGTAAGGAAGACGGGCAAGAAGTCCTGATGCTGATGGATTTCCAAGGGAGTTGCAGGTGTTTAACGCGGGTTGCTGCCCAGGCTGGAGCTTTCGAGCAGTGGAGGAGGGTGGTGGAGGCTTCATCAGCTCACGGATCTGCGTGGTCCCGGGAGGAAGCAAAGTATCGCGTGGTCTGCACCAGTAGACGTGACGCAGTCTGCAGCTGGTTTCGGGTTAAAGTTACTGTTTGATAGTGTAAGATAAGATAAAATTTTTATTCTTGAGCTGGATGTTAATGCGTAGGAGCGTCAGTGTCCCCCGTGGAGCCGCCGTTACGCCTGTGCCGAGGTTTAAATGAGCTTTTTGCATGGGGAGGACCGGGGGGGTTCTGCCCAGCGCGGCCCTTGATCTGGGCACCGTTGCTTTGTGCGGGGAGGCAGGGAAGGGGAAAGGGAAGAGGATGGTGAAAAGATGATCCTAAAGCTGAGCCGTGATGCATTCTGGTTTCGAGTCTGGGGTTTGGGGAAAAGGAAGACGGTAAGGGACATCGGGGAGTGAGCGTGGGGTCCTTGTCACTGCTGCCTGCCCCTCCTGTCCTCCCTTCCTCACCGGTTATTTATTACCCAGCTTAAGAAGAGGCCCCTATTTTTTTTTTCTTTAAAGCGTGCGTCGTTGGGGTTTTTTTAAGTCGGGTGGATTTGGAGGCTTTTCCCAAGGGAGGGTAACTCCTGGAGAAAACCCCTGCAAACAAGGCAGCGCTACGTGAGCGCAGAAAGTCACTGATTTAAGGAGCATCATCTTGCCAGAGACTGCAGGGTCAGGGTAGGAGTCATCTGTCCCTGTCTGCTGCAGAGTTTTTGTTATTTCTAAGCAATTCTCCATCGCCTTAATAATAGCCAGCGCAGTGGGAAGGAGCTGTCGGGAGGGTGGCCAGGGCTGCGGCTTCGCCGTAGGACGTAACTTTGCAAGATGCCGTCGCGTGAGCATCCTCCGATTCCTCCCAGGGGTGGGAGGCTGGAGCGTCAGCGCTGAGAACCGGCAGATCCCCACTGTGCAGAGAGACCTGGATACTGCTCCAGAGCGGAGCTGAAAATAGCAGCGCTGCTGGAAGCATCCGGCACCACAAATAACGTCGGTGAATTGCGGCGATGGGGAGGACTGTGTTTGCCAAAGCTGGGTGATGGGCACTGCAAAGGCAGAGGTACGACAGGAGAGCTTGGATGGGGCTTGGGTCAGTCCCGCCTTTGATTTCCAGCTCTTCTCAGATGACTTAGAAAAAAAATCAATTCCTTTCTGTATTTCTCTTTCAACCTCCCCTTTCTTCAAGGGCTCGTACAGATTTCTAAGGTTCTTGGTCTGCGCTCTCGCAGAAAGCAACAGCAAGAGGCAGAGGACCGTGTCTGAATCTGCTGAGCCTCCTCACCGCTGCTGACTGGGATCCTTAAACCCCAAATTTTGGCGCTGTCAGCAGGTGCTAACGCAGAACCGCCCAAAAGCAAATGAAATCCTGCTCCCTGGGGAATAACAACCCCATAAATCCAAAGCTCTGAAGGCGGCGCAGAGGTACACCTCTAGCGTAATGCTTCCTTGCAAGCCTTTGCGGCGAGGAAGGGTTGTCTTAAGCGCTCTGATTTTTTTTTTTTCCCTTAGGATGTTTTGTATCTGGAATACGCTGAGATTTATGGCTGGGTTCTGCCAACACGAAAAATTGCAGGTTGGGGGGCGTTGTTCGTCTAAAAGGTCTCAACTCTTCTGACCCGACGTTTCTCAAATCCCAAACCATCCTGCTGAGCGTTAAAATGGCAAATAATAACTGCGGTAGGTTGTGAGCAGAGTTTTAAACGCAGTTTAGAAATACATGTACCACCTAAAAAATAGCCCTTCCTTGACAATGTGTCTTGCTTGCGTAGCTTGCAGCAGGCAACCGTTTAATTAGGATAATTTGGTGGCAAAGGGAGAGCTCTCGAGCTCTGGGAGACGCCCTGGACCACAGCGGGGTGCTGGCCTTCACCACGTTCGAAGCCGAGCAGCTTTCCCTGCGTTTCTCCCACCGTCTGGCCGGTGTTTGCTGCTCAAGTCCCTTCCTCCGTGCGGTAAGAGCAGCACGGGGGCATCTGTTCGTTTGGAATTTCCCGGTGACAAACGAGATGAATTCCAGATCTGGGTCTGCACCTTCGCAGGCTGCTTAAACCTAATGGCTTAAATTTTAGCCCCGTCTCGGATAAACACATTGTTAAGCTCCCGGGATGCTCACGTACTTGCAAACGTCTCTTTAGGACACAGAATGTCAGGACAGGACCCTCGGGAGATGATCCTGCGCGTCCCTGTCCCTTCCCGATGCTCTCGCCATCATGTGCAGTCTCCTTTCTCTTCCTTCTTACTACTCTTTTCATCCCTGGGAGTCGCTAATCCTGCTGATGATCCCTCTAGAACATCTCCTCATTAATGCCCTTTTCCCCGGTTGCCGCTGTTTGCGGTCGGAACGCTTTGCTGTGTGACTTGGTGCCGAACTGGGGAGCGGAGGAATGTTGGAGACGAAGACACGGGGCAGCTCTGACCTCCGTGAGGTCCTTATCGTTGTGCAAAACACAGCCAAAGGCGAGCGTTTCCCTTTCCATAAGCCAGCTCCGTGCTGAGTGCAAGCTTCTATCCTTCAGCACTGGAGCGCTCCGCGGTGCCCGCTCCGTCTGCAGCCCCGTGGTCCTGCCTGCCCCGCACCATCCCCCATGGCCCAGCCCCTGCTTGCGTTTCTTCAGAGGCTGCCTGGATGTGTGTCGCTGCCCATCTATCCGTCCATCCCTGCTCTTACGCCCTAATAAATATCTTTGGCTCCAAATGCGAGTTCAGATGTGAACTGCCTCAAGTTTGCGGGAGAACGGGGTGTAAAAGTGAGATGCTGTCCTCCACTGAGCACCCTCAGCTTGTGGTGCGCCGGAGGGATAGGAGAGCGGGGAGCAAGGAAAATCAAGCTTTAAAAATCGGGATAAAATGCCGGTGAATGTCTAGGCTTAATTTGAAAATAAATGTTTCGGAGGGCAGACTCAGCCCTGGCCATGCGTCCCACGTGGCACGTCGCCCAGCACGGGTCAGAGAGGAGCCGCTGGGTTGGGTGGTCCTGTCTGGAGAAGGTAACAGGAATACCTGCGATACAGGGACACGGAGACTTGCTGAATCTCTTTATTCGGGTGACGAGACGGTGAAGCGGGACACTCCTTAGCCTGCCCGTGTTGTACAGGACAGTCAGGTTACCTCTTCTGGGGGCGTGGGGGCTCTGCCTGGTGCCCCAAAGCGCTTGGGGGCATCTGCATGGGGCTGCCGGGGGACCCTCTCTGCCTTTGCCTATTTGCAACATTAATTACAGCATTAATTAATTGGCAGAAATTCCACGCTAAGGAGCGTGTGACAGCCCTTTTAGGGGGAGACCTTGTGGCAAATAGTGTCCAGAACATCTTCAAACCTTTGAAGTCCTCCCTTTGTTTTGTGCTTGCTGATCAGTGCAAACATCATCGCCTCCAATTCATCCAGTAAAATAATACAATTCCCAGGTGGGTCATCATGAGGAGGTCTTCAAAGGAGATGAAGACGTGGGACGTTGCTCCGTACTAGCCCCGGAGAAGACCACCCTCTGCGTTCGACCCTTGGGCAGCTGCCCGTGGCCCCGTGCAGCCAACGCCGAGCCTCCCCGCTGTGACCCCAACTCGGTAATTCTCCTCCTCTGTCCTCTGATGAAGCACGTAATAGACTGCGGTCCTGACATAAATGCACTCTGTCATCCCGAAACGATGAGAACGCATGTCACGTTGCTGGAGCCGTGCACAGCAGCAGTTTTATTATTGCATTATGGAGCACCGCTCCTGCAAACGCGGCGTCTTTCCCAGCCTCTTCTAGAACTGCCCTTAGCTGCCTTCTAAAAAATAAGGTTAAAAACCACGCTGTGAGGAGGCAGCAGCCTGCTGCTGCGCCAGGATCATTCCAAACGCTTGGCGTCGTTGCTGTTTTGAGTCTCCCCACCTTGGCACTGCAGCCGCCTGCACCAGGAGCCGACCCGGCTCCCGCGGGGGCAGCAGCAGAAATCCCATTCCTGGCTGTGCATGGAGGCACGGACAAACGGGCTGTGGCTGGATCCTGCTGGATTTCCAGTTTGCAAGCACCTGGTCTGCACCTCTGCGGCTTTTTGAGTGCAGAAAGATGGATTTTGGTGGGAAATACTCTCAGGAGAGGCTTTGGGCCGTGGCGTTGGGGGCTGCTTGGTTTGCAGTAGGTGGGATCCTGAATTTTGGTGTCTGCTTCGAGGACACATGCCCTCGGTCCCTCCAGCTCCAAGAAGGAGCTTTGGGCTTGGGCAACGGTTGTTTTGGAGCCCCGGCGGGTCTTGCTGCGCTCCTCATGTGCTGCTGGGCCGTGCCATCTTCCCTCGGCGCGCTCGGGATGCAGGCGGTCCGGCGTGCCGTGACCACTGGGGCACGGGGATGCACCAGCACCCGCCCGAAATGTTTTCTCCTCCCGGTGTTACAAGCCACGCACAGGCGCCGTGTTGTGTAAAGATCAGAAAAAGCATTCATTTTTCTTTGCTTTTCAGTTTCCTTGCTGTGCTGTTTGATACGACTTGATGCTTATCCTACCTGTCGTGAATTCATCACCTTCACGGATTGCCTGAGCTGTTCCTGCACAAGGCGTGGGAGCGGAGGAGAAGCAGGAAAACGATACTTGAATATTGCAAACAAAATAGCACGGGAGGGCTTGAGAGCAAGCCTGGGACTTGAAACTATTTCTGTTTTTAGATTAACTCGGTTACGTTGGTTTTTAAAGAGATTCCAGTGGTTCTTCAGAAAGGGCTGTGTTGAATCCACAGAATATTGTCGTGAAGATGTATGTCCCATCTTAATTAGAACTAATTAATATGCTTCTGCTCTTGGTCTTTCTGTCTGGTTGAATCTACGTAAATGGTGAAATTCTTGCGCTAAAGCCCATGCCTTGCATAGGTGATGGCTGGAATTGCTCGGGCTGTCCGTCCTGGCGCGGCTGCTGCCCTCGTGTAAATCTTGGCATCGCGAGTAAAATAAAATATGTATTTTATTTAAAAAAAAAAAATCTACCCTGTGTTTTTAGCTGCTGTGGAGGCAGAGCAGACGTAGGCGTTGGGGCTGGATGAGGCGCTGAGGACTGGGGTGCCGTGGGGCGCAGCCAGGAGCCCCCCAACCGCTCCCACCGGAGGACCTCGGGCCAAGTTGGAAAGGTCTTGATTTTCAAACCACCCATCAGCCCTTCCCAGTGTTTTTGCCCCGAGGAAGGGGAGGAATAACCCAGAGCCCAGCAGCGAAATGCCACGGGAAGCAAGGGAGGTCCAGCTGTATCGTCCGCGAGCCAGTGGGATGGAGAGCAGCTGTAGGTCGCTCCTCTCCACGGGTCTTTCCTGGGCTTGGCGGTGGGTGCCAAGGTGGCATGCAACGGTTTGGCTGATTCAGCAGTTGAAAGCCAAACACCTGGGAATTTTGCAGGGAATTTTCTCCGATACGTAAGAGATGCCTGGGGAAGAAGAGGTTTGGCTTGTTGCCGCATATTGATATTTGCAGTACGTTGCTCGTACGTTTTTCCGTGGTGCGCGCGCCCCCGAGAACTCAAATCCATCTTGCTGTTGGAGAGGAGAAATGTATGAACCGAGCGTTAAATCTGGAAGGGGAGTGGCATTCCTTTGCTGAGAAAGGGAGGAAATTGCTCCGGCCAGGAATTGCCCAGGATCACTATCCTCAAAGTTTATTTTCTTAGGATTTTCAGGACTAATTGCAGTAGCTGAAAAGCGCCGATCCGATCGGGTGACGCCCGGGGGCTTTCATGCCGGTTCTGATTCAGCGGCACTAGCAAAAATGGAACCGCATTAAATGAAGCTTCTCAGCTAAACAGTCTCCGTTACAACCTACCTTAGGAAGACCAAAATTAAAATGTTGTTTTAAAAGCACACCCGTTATGATGAAAAGCTTGACAGCTTGCACGTTTAGAAATGGGAGCACAAACTTGGTTTGGGGGAAGAGGAGCGTTATAAAGCTCGTAGTTTTTGTGATGATGCGCTGCTCTCGCGTTTAGGCTGAGTTTAGCTGAGTTTTTGTGTGAACTGTATTCACGCATGCTGTCGTTGCATTTTGATACTCTCCAAGCGCTTCGTGGCATTTAAATCCAATTCAACTTCGTAATTTCGTTTTATTTTATCTTTTCTACTGTGTTTCAAACTACCTCGTTCTGTTAATGCGTTATATTTAATATAGAAAATGCCATTTATGAATATCCCACCAGTATCTTGATGAAATAACCATTCAATGTCCCCAACCGTAGCATGGCACCTCTGCGTCCGGAGCTTGGCCGGTGAGTGGAGCCGGGGGTGCTGGGACATCTGTTACAATGCCAACATTATTTATGGGATTGGACGCATCCCCTTGGTTTCAGTGGGAGCTGCTGAGCGCTTGGCACTTGTGTTAAATCTCCCGGGTGAGTTCAGGAACGAGGAGGCTGTGCTCCAAAGAGATGACGGTGCTCGGTGTCTGTCCCGTGGGGTGCTGCTGAGGACATCTCCTTTCAAACCAAGTCAAGCATCCCAGCTGACCGCCCTTACTGTAAGCAAAGGATGAGGATGAGGAGCTGCCCGACGTCGCCCGGCTGCCGGAGGCGATGGGCCCCAGCGGCTGGCTGGCAAGGGAGGGAGGCGATTTATTAGGCAGGACTCAGGCTCAGTGCAGAACGGGCAGGGTTTCCTAGCTCTTCATCAGCTAGCTAATCCCCAAAAGGGCTTTCCCACTTATCTCATAGCGTCTTACTTTCGGGAGTCTTGGCTAGGAGCCCTTGCGGGGCTGTGTTACCCGCTCAGCGATGCTTTAAGCCATCAGCTGCTCCGGGAGACTTCCCTTCCAGGCGGTTGTGATTATCCTCCGTAAATCTGTTTTTCTGCCTGTGACTCGCTCTCTCATCTTTATTACAAGATCCGACGTCACACCCGTGTGAGGTGCTGCGTGAGCTCGTCCGCTCTTCCCGGCGTGTGCCCCGGACCGAAGCGGGGTTCGCTGCAGCAGCATCCCAGGGATGCAGGCAGGGCGAACTCGCCCGGCTTCTGTGCGAGGCTGCATCCTGCTGAGCGCATCCTCTGGGCACTGCGTGCTCGGGAACCCTGCGTGCTCACCGTGCCACCCCGGCTCCGATCTTGTGTGTCCCTCGGTGCTCGCTGGGGGTCTGTGCCCAGCCGGGGCTGACCCACGGGTGGCTGCTCTTGCGTGGGCTCCCCAGGGAGCTCCTGCCCTTCAAAAATTCGATTTCAGCATCGGTGCTGGGAGCTGGGTCTGTGGGAATTCAGCACCTCACAGCTTGCTGTTACCAGGGGTTTAGGTAGCTGTGGAGGGACTATAGATACAGGCTTAACTAGCGATGGAATGGGCAAAAGATTGCAAACGTTTGGAAATCTGAGCAGTGCGGGTAGTGAGCTGGGAAAGGCTCCCTTCACGCACCGGTGGGTTATAGCTGGGACCCGGCACAGTGCTTAAATAATGTGCTTAGCTTCCAGAATGCCTCAGACGGTGGAACTGGGATTTATTTAATACATCTCAATCCTCTAACAGTGACCTGAAATAACTTTTGCAGGTATGATCCACAAATCTGTGCTATGAAAGCCATCTGTCCTTTGCAGAAGATGCCTCAATATCACGGTGACAAACAGCAAATAAGTTTTTGGGGAGCAGCAAGTGCTTTACCTCCCGGAGCGCCAAAGCATCTCTGCTTGCAGTGGTGTTTGTCTCACCTCTTTGCTTCCTGCGAGAGATACAACCGCCTCCTGCCGTAGACACAGCACAAGCGTGCCGGGCGGGTTTCTCTGCAGGATCCCACGGTGGGCAGCGAGGGCTGACCGCAGAGGAGCACAGGAGCTCTCTTGCAAGGTTGCCGACGTCTCTGTCTCTGCTTTTTCAGGGTTACCTTTCCGAAGGCTTAGTGACAAAATGGTATCGCTCCCCCCGCCTCCTGCTCTCGCCAAACAACTACACCAAAGCCATCGACATGTGGGCAGCCGGCTGCATCCTGGCCGAGATGCTGACGGGAAGGATGCTCTTCGCTGGTAGGTTTCTGGCTCCCATTCACTAATTTATTTTTCCTCCCTCCTTCCTTCCGTGCTACCCAATTCAAGGCCTTTTTAGGATGGCAGAGGGAATTCCCCTCTCTTTGCCAGCTGAGGCAACGCCTGTAGCATCGCTGCAGGGATCCTACGCTCGGCTATTAGACATCAGAGCTGTCTCCAGAGCAAACTTCCCTCACACAACCTCTGCTATTAGAGGGACCTTTGTTTGGTGCAAACTTCCCTGGTACAGGCAGGCCCTTGGGGACGGAGAAGAATTACTGTCTTGATTTTCACTCTGCCTGATTGCGCTTGTCTGGGAAGGACACGGGGTGGTACGGGTGTGATGGCACCCAGCGGGAAGCCACCGGCCGGTGGGGTGCCCGAGGCTCGCCGCGGTCGACGGTGCCTCTGTGCCGAGCCTTGCCGGGCAGACGGTCTGCTGCTGAAAGCACAACCCCAAACAAAGAACAATTCTGATGAAACAACAAAACCTTTTTTCTGTTTCTGGGTTTCTGACGGAAAATAAGAGCTTCTTGTTGGGAGGAAGGGTGCTAAAAAAATATCATAGGGTGGAGTATAAGGGCATGAGATAATGTAGCCCTGTCCCAAGAGTTTTATGCTCTGTGCCATGGATTTTAATTGTGATTCGTGTCTTCGAGGTATTTCTTTTCTTTGAGGGAAAACATTTGAATGCCACTACCCATTTTCAGCCATTTTTAGGATTCTCCTATAAGCAGGTATTGGAGTTGTAAAGGAAAAGGACACCTAAAAAGCACCAGCAAGGGGCGTATAATTATCAGTGCAGCATTCGAAGCTCAACTCGGATGTTCTTGAGAAGCAAATCTTTATTTAATACAATTCCAAAAGCGCTACCGTCGGGTGCAAAGCTGCACTTGCCCGGCTGGCACGCGGAGTCGTTCACTCACGAGTGGAGGAGCTGCCTTCCCGGCCACGGTCTGCAGCGATGCTCCTCGTGGTTGTCTCTGCCGTCGCCCATTAGTGTTTTGAGTGACAAGGTTTAACACGTTTCCTGAGCAGCTGTTCGCAGGGCTGTGTAAATAAATAATTAGACCCATTAATAATGGAGAAGGACGTTTTCTTCACGAATGTTTCAGTGCACCGCAGAGCTCCGCAGCCGGTGCTTGATTGCAGCTGCTCTGTCACTCCCTCCACACTCTCGCTTGCAGCTTCCATGTTTCTTTTGTGAAAGCTGAAAATTAAGCAGTCGGTAGCGTTTCGAAGATGTCACTAAAATTGCCTCCCTCTCCTTCCTTCCTTCCTCTTGTCCTCGGTCTTCCCTCCCCAAAATGATTGAATCCAGGCACTTCAGCTCTGAAAATTATGCATGAGACCTGGCTGCTACTGCTGCCTCCCTGGAATATATCCCAGCAGCGGGGATGTCTCCATGTGCCACTTGTCCGTGTGGGCGCAGGGCATTTTCCGGTCTCGCTGGAAGGTGCTGCACGTGAGTGAGCTCTCCCCTCGCCGAGCCATGGTTTGCACCGTGGGAGAGTTTCGGAACTTTTTTGGTGGAAGCAAACTGGACGATGCCTTCCCAGGGCAGAGCTAAGGCTCTGCCGGTCCAGGGCACGGGACCAGAACTAGCGTGGGGTGAACCAGCCCAGCAGAAGCAATCCCAGGGCAGATGGCAGGGTCCTGGTCCTGCAGGAGTTGCACCAGAGCAGCGCAGCACACCGCCTCGTATTACACTGGGTGTAGCTGGAGCCCCAGGGAAATCCTTTTGGACTCTAAGTCAATCTCTGTCCTCCTGTACTTGTTGCTCGTGTCAAACAGCACAACGAGACTGGCTCGGCCAGGTCCTTCTCTGACCGTCCCCACCATAGCACCCAAGCACTCATCTTCATCCCAGCTTTTCAAACTGTGCTTGACCCCTGTCTCAGCCCCAGCTTGGGTTTTTTTGCTGTTTGCGGACCCCAGGGTAGAAGTTAGGCTGGCTGACACCAGCTATCTACCACCTTGGTGTCCGACCTGGTCCCTAAAGCTGCCTTCATGGTCAGGGCAGAGGCAAAGGCAGCTCCAGGTCGTGATTCACGTGCCCTCTGTTAGCTGTCTGCCTTCAGCTGAGATTGTGCCTTAGAAATATTTATTTTTCCACTGCTGCTCATAAAGAGCATCTGGAGAACAAGCTGAAGTGCCCATGCTGGTATTACACATGGCTACAGGTGACATCCATCGCGTCCCAGCTGTCTGGGCGAGATGGCCCAGAGCAGCCATCCGGGAACCTGCTTTGCAGGTTGGTCCTTGAGAGCCTGCAGCAGGTGAGAGATCAGGAGATGGGCTTTGGCAGATCACCGCCTGGGCTCAGCCGGACACGTGCTGCGAGCATCCCTGCTTCTCTGCTTTCCAGCCCTGTGCAATCGCTTAATAAGCCCCCCGATGATGGCAGGATACTTAGTTAACGGGTGGGGATCAAAACCGGAGCTCAAAATACATGTTCCTTTCGGGTTGCTTTAATAATAGTCTGTAGAGTTGTTATGGGAAGGTCCTGGCCCCGTGCCGTGTTTTCCTGGCCTCCTTCTATACCAGTAAGTAAAGAAGAGCTGGGGTGGGAGCCCGGCAGCAGGGCAGGGTGCCCGTGGTGTCCCGCGCCACCGCCTTTCATCTGCTGGTGTCCGAAGAGGAAGAGAATAAAAACCCAATCGCTCAGAACAGCCAAAACTGACAAACCCTTGCACGGCAGCAGGGGTTCATCTTTGCTTTTGCTTTTCTCCTCTTTGCTTGGAGAAGGAGTTTGTCCCCAGCCAGGTGCAGCCACACTCTGCAAGGTGCAGCACGAGACTTTTGGGAAGTCCTGGGTCACCAGCAAACACCCCGTGGGAAATAACAGCGATGTAGTTCCCGGAAAGTTGCAAACCTTCAGTAATTGCCTTGCACTGAATAAATGGTCTTTTGAGTATGCGTCAGCAGCGCGATTTAAATTGGGTGCTTAGCACAAGTCAATATAATTAACTCAGTAGTCTGTCTGGGGTGCTTAAGCAGCGCAGTTAAATTAAAGCGATCAGTTATTAGGAATAGGCGTCACTCACTGCTTTCATTCTCCTACATAAGTTAATGAGCACCCAGCAGAGCGGGACCCCCAGCCCCCTTGCGCTCCCCGCAGCCCCTTCTCTAGGCAACGCGGTGGCAGAGCAGCTTTGGGTTTGGCAGAGCCCTGGGAGGGCGCAAGAAATTCGGCTAACCCAACTTTTGCAGGAGCGTAGCACGTCTCCCAGCAGCTAAAATCTGGTGCGCAGAGCTTTAGAGAGCTCCTCACCGCAAGCAGCTGGAAAACAGGGAAGAGCATCCGTAACTGAGCAGCTACAGCTCCCTCCAGTGACTTCTCCACCCTCTGCTGCTGAAGCGTATCCGAAAGCGTCACCAGTGGAAGCGAGAGAAAATAGGAGAAAGAAAAAAGCCGCCTGTCCTCACAGATCTCCGTGGGGTTCGCCAGTGGGGCTGTGCCGGTGACCAAGAGCTAGGAGGCCGCGCGGTGGCTTTTCCCATGGCTTTTCCCATGGGATCCATGCTTGCTCACGGATGATTCACTAGCAGGGCTTGGGTGCTCACTTGGTGCAAGCCCAGGGAAGGGTTCCCTTTTCCAAGACACGATGCAGAGCTGCTCGTTCTCACTTTGGGTAACGACAGCACGTTGCTTTTATTCTGTCATGTTTTTCTTTGTGGGGATTAATGCCTCCGGAACATCCCTAGGAATTACAGAAATAGAGGATAATGGTGGGGAATTGGGTTCTTGAGAGCTATAATTCAGTGCTTCCAGTGTTGCATTAGCAGCTTCTTTGTGTGACTAAACACGGTGCTTTTCGGCTGCCGGGCACCTTCAGTGAGCAGCCGCTGGAGCTGCGCTGAGAGGAGAACAGCTGTAAAGCCGTGGTGACTTTAATACCCCGTAATTTTGATCACGGTTTGGGAATTGGCCTCACTAACAAGGTGTTTGTTTCCTGGCGGTCATCTTTAGTTTCTCCTGGAGCCGCGCTGCGAACCTCTAGATGATGTAAAATTAGTTTTTCTATAGGAAAGTGAATTAATTTGCCCAGGATTGATATCAGAAGGGTTGTCCCTCTGTCCTTTTTGCTTTTCCTATTGCTCTTCTTCTGAGGCTTTGTTCTGAGCCAGATGTGTGGTGTGATGGTGACCAGCTGTGCTAATGTCAGTGTCGGTTTGGGGCTGTCTAAGTTCATTGCCGTGTCCCGGCTCGGGGCTCTGCCATTCAGGGTGAAAGCGGCCACAACTGCATTGAACCAAAGCTTGTTGGAGTGATGAGGCCGTGATAGATGGAGACCCTTTCCCAGCCTCGACGTTTGGACCTCCCCTTGCCCAGGAAGGGTTGTGTATGGGGTCAGCTCCATGGGTTTGAGTCTGGAAACTTCCTGCAGACCGCCGGGGAGCTCTGGGCTGGGGAAGGAAGCCCCTGTGAGGTGCCAGGGACCTCCAAAGGGACAGGGTTGGAAGCCAGCGATGGTCTCCACCGTCCCTGCAGACTGATCCGAAGTGCGGTGCCGTAACTGAGGTTCACTCCTCTTGCTGTGGATCAGTCGGGCGCTGCTTCCTGGTAAAGCAGCCTGAAATCCATCAGTGGGACAGCAAGAGGCTTGATAGCCCCAAAATCCCCATTGCTTTGTCCGCCCCAGCCAGCTCGCTGTCTTAATGGATAGTCCTGCCTCTAGTGATAGAGTATGTGTAACCGGCATTTCTCGCAGACAGAAAGTCAATAGTGCGACGCAGTATTTCTGCCAGGCTGCTTCTCTCTACACGTAGGAAGCTGGAAATCAGCCGCAGAGCTCTTGATCACGTCCTATAGTGCGCTAAAGAATGGGATTAATGTTCGTTAACGAGGTGGTTGGCTCCGCTCCGCTGGTGCTGCCGCTTCGCTCCTCTCACTGGTTGGTAGCCAGTGCTGAGCAGGGGCTCAGGGATGCATGGATAAACATGTCCTGAAGGAAAAGGATTTAAAAATATATGATTGCAGTTGTGGGAATCATCACCATCAGAGCCTTGTCTTGGTGCCCAGCAGCCAGGTGGGACCTGATCAGAAAACCCCTTTGCCATCGTGAGAGCGCAGAGGTCAGGCACTTGCGTTCATTTAAAGATGAAGCTTTGGGACTCCTGGAGCTGGGTTCTTGATCTACTTGTTATCGCTGGGGTTGTGGCAGCACTTTTCATCGCCGCTGGACAAAGGGGCTTCGCTTCTCGGTGTGGCACAACGTATGGCAGGGACACGCGGTGATGGTGTTGGGCACTGCCCTGCCTGGCCGCCGCTGTGTGAGCTGGGATGGAAGCATCATCCGAGTTTGAGGTTACAAACAAGCTCAGCCATAGTATTGCTTAAAGAGAGTCGTCAGTTTTGAGGCCGTTAGAGCCAATCTCTGTTTCCTTCCATCATGCAGGATGGTCCCCACCAATGGATAATAGCTTCCATGCCCCATGATTTCAGTCGAGTACAGTTTCTGCTTCGTAGCCGTTATAAATAGATGGCTAGGTTAGTCGAACAGCTGTGCAGACGGCCTCAGGGTGATGACACCAGGAGGGCAAATTGTCTAGGTTAACTCTTTCACCCTTAAAAAGAGGTGTCCCACCACATTTTCCTTGGAGCGCAGAGTGGTGGCCAATGCGGGGATGCGTCAGCGTGGAGGGGCTGGTGGGAGATACGATGTTGTGGTGACGTGGCTCATTTCAGAGGGGTGGCCGTGCAGGAGTGTGGCCGATAATACCAACCTCCCCCCGATTTAACTTCTGGATCTGCTCTCGCTGCCTGTTTTCTACCAATTTAGGGGGTCACGAGCTGGAACAGATGCAGCTTATTCTGGAGACGATCCCCGTTATCCACGAGGAAGACAAAGAGGAGCTGCTCAAAGTGATGCCCACGTTCATCAACAGAACATGGGAAGTGAGGAAGCCACTGCGCAAGCTGCTCCCCGAAGTGGACAGTGAAGGTACCGTGGTGCCCGCTGGCTTTGGCGATGTCCTTCTCCTGGGACATCCCCCAGCTGCCGTGTTTTCGGACCTATTTCCCCAGGGGGTCACAGGAATCGTCTTCTAAGGCCAAGTGCACAAATGCTGGTGAATGGGATTCAGATATCTGGGGGTCTGTAGTGCATGCTCCCACCTGAACAGCTCGCGCGTTCCCACCGCTGTCCCCCCAGGTCCTGCTCACCATCCCACCAGGGAAGGTATGGGCTGCAGGGCAGCACTCATGCTGCAGTAGCTTTATTGTGGGTAGCTGATACAGAAATAAGGGTGAAATAGTCTTCCAAGATTATTCCAAAGCACTTTCAGGGTGCATCTCCTTTGTGCTAGCCTTGCTTCCCTCCCTTCCCGTTCCTCTTCTGGAGCTGTAAGCGAGGGTTCAGCCCAGAGGTTATTTTCACGCCCTGTTTGTTTGCTTGCCGTGCTTTTTGCACGAATGCAGTTGTAGTGTACGAGAAAATAAATGCTTTTACTCCACAAATATCTGAACTCTGTGGGACGGTTGCTACAGGCAGAAACGTGGTCGAGGCGCGCCGAGGCTTGAACATTGCTCGTGTCGGGCTGTCAGCGCCAGCAATGATCAAATACCACTTCAGCCACTTCTCTTATTCAGCTAAAGCTTAAAAAAAAAAAATCAGCGGTGTGTTGTTGCGAGGGGGCTACAAACCGCAGGCTTTTGGACCTGAACTTCTGCCTGAAGCAGCTTTGTAGGCAGTGAGAGCTGAGCAGTGTGAACCAGGGCACGTCACCTCTTCTGAGCTCCTTCCAAGGCTTAAATCAGGCTGGTGGACCTGGCCACCTGCCTTTGGGAAGACGTCAAGACCAAGCCTGGCTTTTGTTTGCTAGCGTAACTCTTCATTATAAGACGTCCGCTATATGGGCTTGACAACGCGATATCCATCGGCCCGTGTTACCCAGGGACCGCGCCAGCCTCTGGCAAGCAGGAATGGGTTTACTCCCTGTCATTACTGCAGGAAGAAAGGTCACCTGTGCCCTTTACATAATTCATTGACGTTTTCCTGCCTCTCTGACCCGTAGTATATCGTAATATGTAACTCCTAATATATCGTTCCACCATGCTTCTTGCCCGCAGTCAGTGACCTTATGAAGCTATTGATTCCTTCCTACTTAATTAGTCCAAGCAATGAAATAATCCCGTGGGAGACAATTGGATACTGGTTAATGTTTAAGCACTGAGGCAATAGGTATGGCGCTTGCTTTCTGCTGCGTGATTTTGCCCCTGAAAAAACCATCCTGTTTGCACAATTCCATCTTTAATGGGGATATTTCTGGAGGTACCATGCAAAAGTTGTAACTGAAGAAAGGGATATTCCTGTTTGTGTTATCCAAACTCGAAGGGACTCTTCCATGCACCAAGAATCAACTGACTAAGCAACACCTTGAACGAGAGGATTTGAGCATTTCGCATAAGCTTTTCAGTAAAAGGAATCGTCCAAGAAATCACAACAAACCCTCTACGTTTAGAATTTAATTCTAGTCACTTTAATTGCACTTAATTTCCTCCTCCATCATCGTAGAAAGAGTTCATGCTCCACAGTCTTTCTAAAATAATTCTAGGCACTCAGAATTCTTTAAATATTAATGGACAAAATACTTTCATAGCGTTGGTTGTGCTGAAGACTTTTAAAAATTGTGCTTTAAATCTAATCCCGCTTCATTGCCCATTAAGAGGTGACAGAAGTGCCCGTTTTGGGTGCAAAAAAAATATATATATAGCGTGACCTTTAATTCCTTCCTTCCTTCGAGGGGATTTGTTATGGGGGATTCGTGCGGCTCGTCCTGGAAAGGAAGCTGGTATTGCTTTTGAGGAATTGGTGAGCTTCTTTCTCTCTGCTTCACAGCTATTGATTTTCTGGAGAAAATACTGACGTTTAACCCTATGGATCGATTAACGGCTGAGATGGGTCTGCAGCATCCTTACATGAGTCCGTATTCCTGCCCTGAGGACGAACCAGTGTCTCAGCATCCGTTCCGGATTGAGGATGAGATTGATGATATTTTACTGATGGAAGCCAACCAGAGCCAGATGTCTAACTGGGACAGGTACGGTACCCAGGGCTGGGCCAGAGACCAGATACTGTCTTAAATTCTTTAGGCAGAACTTGCCTGGTGAGTCTCTGACCTGCTTTTGATTGGGTTTGGTCACACGTGCTCCAGACCCACGAAGGACACCTGCTTTTCCTTCTTCATGCCATATTGTAATTCTAGCTCAAGCTGGCACCTTGCTGAAGCCAGCGGGAGGTTCATCGTCGATTTCCGCAGGGAGCAGATGTTGAGCCTGCACGTTCCAGTTACTGCGTATCTTTCAACTCTTGGTTTTCTTCGCAGCCTGTATTGTCTTCGTTTGAGTTACATCTGTTTAAATGACACTACACTTCTTCCCTCTGTCTTCTGTCCCTATAGCAGGAACATCTGGTAATTCTTGTACCTTTCGGGGCCTGATTGGGAGCTCTATATTTATCATTTTTCAAGGCGCGTAAGCCCCCAAGACCACAGATCTGGAGTCTTTTAAGAAATCTTTAATTGTGTTGACTTTTAAATGGCTTGCTGAAAGTCGTACAGGAAGTTTAGAGCAGATCACAGCCTTGAGCTGAGGTCTCTCACGTCCTAGATGATTACCCCAGTTACTAGACCAGTCCCGGTACCGGAGCACATAGGACAAAATACGCAGCTAAGAATTAACTAGGTTCACTTTCCTGTAGACCTCCTTCCAGCTGTGCTGGCTGAAGATGTCTGCAGCGTTGTTGCTCTCTGCAAGGCAATTAAATCGCACCTCCTTAATCCACTATATTTCACCAGCATTGGAAAAATAATCTAAAGAAATCCTTTACCTTCACTATTATTAATCTCCTTGCCTGAGTGAACAAGTATCGGCATGGAGGCTGTGGGGGGACAACCAGGTAAAATTAGGTGAAGAGGAAAGCTGGAAGCTTTTCTCAGGATATCTGTCTTCAGCGTATCCCCACAGCTCCAGGATCCCTGCCAGCTATAGTCGCTAAAGATGCAGATCAGCTGCTGGAGGTCACCCGGTCACCCTTGTATCTCTTGGCTTTCTTGGTGTGACACAAGAAGCTGGGACCTAGACCGTTGGTCCTGCCACCCCTCTGGGGACACCTGCTATAGAGCTGTGTATTTTGCAACACAAGCTGAGCGTTTTAGAAACGGGAAATGATTTTGCCTGTGCGTTGTGGGACACCTGAAGAACGTTTCGTTGCCAGGACGTAGAGCTCCAATACCTGGGATAACCCATCGGTTAAAGGCAGCTCTGTTAGGAGCCAGGAAATTAAATGTCACTTGGAAAACCATGTCTAAGACTGGGTGTTGTCGGGTAATTGCCATTAAGGGCATTCAGCTGGCTTGAGAAGTTGTCGCTTAGCAAGGTGACCCTTCAGCAATGCTCTTGGTCCACGACGTCAGAATAAACTGGTGATGTCCAATCTCAGTGGGGATTTAAGCTCATCTCTTTTGCTTTTATGGCAACAAACAAGGAGCACTCACATTGTGGGTGCTTGTCTCTGGGCTGAGGGACAGTTTGATGATTAATGTTGTTAATCATGTTTTAATCCCAAGTGGAGAGAAGGTGATGATTGGCTGAATGAAGGGGCCAGTTGGTTTGGTTGTTGGGCTTTTATTCCCACTATTGGTCCTGTCCGTGCAGCCTGGACAAGACCGAGAGTCCTCATAAATTACTCAGCCCCCTTGCCTTTTTTAACACACAAGAAAAAGATCTCTAATATTAACAAGAACTTACAGATCTGTAGGTAAGCGGCATGTTAGCAAGGAAAAGGTAAAAACAGCAGCAACAGGCTGCCTATCTGTTTGAGCACTGCTGTTTCTAACGAAGCCATCGGCTATCTGTCTAATAGCAGCGTGTCTTTCACAGGTATCACGTAAGCCTCTCCTCCGATTTGGAATGGAGACACGATAAATACCACGATATGGATGAGGTTCAGCGGGATCCCCGGGCAGGGTCTGAATCCATCGCTGAAGAAGCACAGGTTGATCCACGGAAATACTCACAAAGCAGCTCGGAGAGGTTCTTGGAGCTATCCCACTCATCCATGGACCGAGTATTTGATGCCGATTGTGGGAAATCGTGTGATTACAAAGTGGGATCGCCTTCCTACTTGGACAAACTGCTGTGGAGAGACAATAAGCCCCATCATTACTCAGAGCCCAAGCTGATTTTAGATTTATCCCACTGGAAAAGAGCAACCATAGCACCCGCAGCTGAGCTGTCGCTGGAAGAAGAACCATCCAACCTCTTTCTGGAGATTGCTCAGTGGGTGAAGAGCACGCAGGTGGGTCTCGAGTGTCCCAGTTCTCTTCCCGAGATTCAGGAACGGAGCCTGCCATCTTCTCACCATCTCCACAAAGAACCCACGGAGGTGAACAGTGAAACAGACCCTGAGTTTGACTTGGACGTCTTCATCTCCAGGGCACTGAAACTTTGCACGAAACCCGAGGATCTTCCAGACAACAAGCTCAATGACATCAACGGGGCCTGCATAGCCGAGCACCCCGGTGAGATTGTACAAACAGAGGTGTACCAGAAAGAGCGATGGTGAGGAACCCGCATCCCGGAAAGCCTGCTGTATCTCCCTGTTCCTCTCTGATGGTGTGGCCATTGCCTGGGGCTGAGTGGCTTCCGTCTGTCATTGAGCATCCGTTTTTTGCGCTATACCGAATGCCTTTTTCTGAAAAGGCAAGCACAAACCACATGCCCCTTTTGATGCCTTAGAAATACCTTTAAGGGAATCAAGAGGTGTGAATGAAATACCGAGTTTCTTATACTGCCTTAACACTCTTGCCTTGCAATCTCTGGGACCTGTTTGAAACTTTAATGTACAAGGGAAAGGTGACAGTACATGATAAGTTTACAAACAGAAGTCAAATCAACTGCTTTTCCTTCCTTTTTCTATAACATCCTAAAATGACACGGACAAAGTCAGCATTTTTGTTATGGTCAGATGCCCTCCTGGTTTGACGGGTTCCCAAAAGCGCCAAACTTTGAGCTCCTCTGAGGCAGCCGTGTGAGTACAGGCCATACGGAGAGAAGCAGTGCCAGGCAGTGTCTGTGGTCAGCCATCAGTCAGCAGAGAATGGAACTAGAGGTAGAGTTTGGCCATTGGACAGAAAATAACTCTTTGAGAATGTTAATGGGGAAGGAATTTGACCTATAAAATATGGGCCACTTGGGAATTTTTTTTTTTTTTCCGATTGGAAGACAAAATTGTTGCTTAGCGCATTCTCCTTGTTTGGTTTCTTGAACATAAATTTTCCCTTCTGTTGTACGGGGTAGATCTGAGCTCTCCGAGTACTTAGGAGGCCCCGTAAGATGCTTTTCAGTGTTAACAACCTGGTGCCGCGAGTCCTGTCTCGGGCACCTGCCATGAGTTCTGTCCTAGCTCAAACCAGGACACCAGCAGCCCAGAAAATTCTGACGGTGAGGGCTGGACAGGAGTCGAGAGCTAGAAACAGGGTGTCTCACGGTGCGATGCTGCCCGGCACCACCAGCTACACAGACTCGGCAAGGGCACCCGCCTTTGCTAATGAAAAAAAGGAATGACAGTACTACTACTCTATCTTCTGACAAAGCTGTTCTGAAGAAAACAACGGTTCCTGTGGCATTAGATTCGTAACCGTCCGCTTTGCTTCCAGCTTCTTTGGAAGATGCTGGCGTCAGCAGGCAATGGAGCGCGGTTTGTAAATAGACACAGACACAACTGATCTACTGTAACGTCTGTTCTCACCCACACTTCTGAGCACCTTAATAATTAATCAGCTAACGAGAGTTTGTATATGGAAGAGATGTTCTATACTTATATTTAATCAAACGCGGCAGTTTTTTAAATGGAAAAGCTGTAAATAGTGTCATAAAAGCCAGTCTCTGCTTTCCTTGCCGTCGCAGCACTGTGCTCTCCAGCACGGCGGCACTGCGTTCATTCGTAAAAGAGAAACTGCTGTACCGAGTAACTCCAAGGTCCGTATTTAACTGTTGTTCCTATACAAATTATTTCTGCCCTTTTAACGAGCAATCTACTACAGGTTCTGAGATGCGAAGAAAACTCACGTGAGACTTGGATGATCGCTAACAGCAGCATTTACTGTATTAACCCCGGTTTCTGTTCTTGGTGGGATCAGGTACAGGTTTAGCTGTAGGAGAGCTTGTGCAAGGCATTGACAAGCCCAAAAACTTGTTCTTATTGCGAAGATCTCTCCTTAGGCTGATTGAAATGCCGTTACTCCAGCTGATTGGCAGCATAGGTGTGAAGGCTGCCGGCTGCATGGCTGGGATGGGGTGGAAGTCCTGGGGCAGGCGGGGAGAAGGCATCTGGAAAGGCAAAGCGATTGGAGTCGGCATCTGGAAGGTAAAGCCATTGGGCTCTGGTCTTTGCTTCGAGTGTTTGGATGTTCTCCGCAGTGGTTTAGAAAGGGGAAACAAGGGAGAAACAGAGGGTTGGTTTCCAGTGTGTCGCAGGTTATTGATATACCTCAACTAAAGCTCAGCACTTTCACTTGCGGTGGGACAAAGTCGGACACCGAAAAGGAGTGGCCGCCCCTGCAGTGGAGCAGATCCGAATCCGGCCCTGACAGCTCATGACCCACCGCCTGCTGTCCGGCTCAGCAGCCAGCGAAGGCCTGGAATGGGATTGCCGGCGCTCGAGTGTGTGCCCAGCAAAGACTGGGTGGAAACAGCCACAGTTGTGCCCCGTCCCTCCATGGTGCCACCCAGGAGAAGAGAAGCAGATAACGCCCAGCCTCTGATGGGAGATGCACAAATGCTGCAGCTGGAGGCATCGATTGAAATTTTTGATGTTTGGGAGCCGATGGAGTTTAAACCTGAAGGATAAGATCAGCAATGCGAGAGCTGACTTTTAAAACTCTCTTCTGACAGATTCAGCAACTATTTGCTACCGTTGGGATAAACACGGAGACGCGCCGACACGTGAAATCGGCAGCAATTGAACCACGCCAGCGTTTTCCTCGGCGGACATTGGTCGCCACGTCCTCTGAAACCAGAAGCCATTTTCTGTGGGCCGTTGCGTTCAGCCCGAACGTCTTCACCACAGGCGGACGGGACTATTTATTATGGCCATGAAAGTAACAGTTTTGCTTTTGAATATTGTCTTCTAAGGCGGAGTGGGAGCTTGGAGGCCCACAGTTAAAGTGTAATATTAAACTTTGCAGGCAGCAAATGATGCTTATTGCCGCTGCTCGGGATTTTCCATCTCGGTTCCTGAGGTGTTATTTAACGTTGTTTCCAAAATGTCAGCGTCACGTGCTGGGAAAGGTGGGGAAGGAAAGAGGTGGCTTTGATTTGTTACTTGAGTGTGCTCAGCCGATTGCGAGCCAGATTTCTTTGTCATCTACAATAAAATTTAAGGCCTGAGCCTTCCTTGCTTGGTAGCGTGTAATTATTTTGCTTGTTATGAGACTAGAAATGTTTATTCCAGTACTCACGTCTAGGTTTCTTCTGTAAGTGATCACGAACACCTGAATTAGCGCATGCATCACATGTATATTTGCAGTCTAGGGTTATTCGGTGTTGGGTGGCTTTTCACCGAGCTTTGCTTTGGCTGGTGCAGGCCATCTGAGTGCTCAGGGTAACAGGGAGGGATTTTAGACCTCGTCACCAACACGGTGACTTCTGCAAACTGCTGCTTCTCGCAGTTGTTTGAAGAATCATTTCAGTGCAAGGTATTCAGGTATTTCAATAAATTTGCACACGTTGCTGATTTGCAAAAGAGAGAAAAGGGAGCATCGCTATCGTTGGTCACGCAGATGGTGTGTTGGGCCACAGGCGCGTGGCAGTGGGCTGGGTGGATGCCCTGTGTTCGGGGATGTGCTGGCGCGGTGTGCTGAGCAGCAGCAGGAGGGACGGAGGGGGCTCCTCGTGATCTCCGAGGCTCAGGAGTGAGCGCTGTGGTCCTGTGTGGTGACGATGGGAGGCACGGCAATGGCACCACAGGGGACTTCACGGACAGAAGCAGAGGGACTGCAGCTGTCTCCAAGCGGAGGAGGACCTCAAGTTTAGAGGCTGACGTTTAAGCCCGTGATCAGGTATGAAGGTGCCCCGTGGGTCCCAGCTGTCGTAACCAGCCTTTGACATGGTTTTGTTTGAAGGTGGCGGGGAGCAGCATCCCCCCACCCTGTACCTGTGGGAGCTGCTCGTGGCGGCCTCCGTGCAGAGATCTGTCCTTCCACTACAGCCACCCACTGCCCACGAGCCGGGGACTGGGAATCTGTCAGGGAGACGGGGGTGCAGCTGCCTGCTCCGCTGCTCTTAGAAACACCTTTAAATGTCAAAATGATGCCTGTGACGGTTCCATTGCTGGCCCGGTGATTGTTCTTCCCCAGTCACAAATATGCATCTATTTTTACTGCAGTTTATTTTTAATCGTGTTGGGATGCAAAAGCTGTTACACCATCACAGAGCTGAGTTAACCAGAGCTTCAGAGCTTTGCCATTAGAGTCATGAAAAAATCAACTTCCGCTTACTTTTAAATATGGCTTTAGGGACATCCCGGGAAGTGTTTCCTTTGCAAATCACACCTGGATGCCAGAGTGAAACCACAAGATAGTGTCAATGAGTATCACAAGCGGAGCTATTGGAGTCTGGACTGCTAATGATCATTTCTGTCCCTTTTAATCCAACAAACACGTATTTCAGTAGTTTTGTGCCACCATCTAACGTTTCGGAGAGCTTGCGGTGAGAACACTGTGTAGCGTGGCTTGCAGTTGTTGCTGATCTGAAATGTTCTTCCCCCCCCCCATTGACTGTAAGAGGAATTGAAGAGGACAAATACACCGTATGGTGTTTGCCCCCAAATAGTTGCCTTTGGCGTTTTCAAAGGCAGAGGTTGATTTTGAAGTAGCACAATGCTCAGGTGAACGTTCTCCTCTCAAAGTGCATCTTCGCTTTCCGAGACTGTGCTCNTGTTGGGATGCAAAAGCTGTTACACCATCACAGAGCTGAGTTAACCAGAGCTTCAGAGCTTTGCCATTAGAGTCATGAAAAAATCAACTTCCGCTTACTTTTAAATATGGCTTTAGGGACATCCCGGGAAGTGTTTCCTTTGCAAATCACACCTGGATGCCAGAGTGAAACCACAAGATAGTGTCAATGAGTATCACAAGCGGAGCTATTGGAGTCTGGACTGCTAATGATCATTTCTGTCCCTTTTAATCCAACAAACACGTATTTCAGTAGTTTTGTGCCACCATCTAACGTTTAGGAGAGCTTGCGGTGAGAACGCTGTGTAGCGTGGCTTGCAGTTGTTGCTGATCTGAAATGTTCTTCCCCCCCCCCATTGACTGTAAGAGGAATTGAAGAGGACAAATACACCGTATGGTGTTTGCCCCCAAATAGTTGCCTTTGGCGTTTTCAAAGGCAGAGGTTGATTTTGAAGTAGCACAATGCTCGGGTGAACGTTCTCCTCTCAAAGTGCATCTTCGCTTTCCGAGACTGTGCTCACCACAGTATTCTGAACTGCCATCTGGCCGCCGTCGCAGCTGGTTTATAACAACCACGTTGCTAAATACAAAGAGTAGGGTTTTATTTGTCAAAAAGGGAGAATCCGTCTTAAGAAGATGACCATTTCTCATGGGCTTATTCCATCGGCTCTTGGGTTGCGGCAGAGCAGATTGCAGCAAAAGGATCTCGAAAGGGTTGCTTTGATTAGTGTTGCAGTAAAAATAAGGTGTTTTAGGAAGGCTGTATAAATTTTTATTAAGCTTTGGAGAGAGTATACCCAAGTATGTTTTTGACAGGACAGACTACACTTAAAAATATAATTAATTCCTGTGATATGTTGCTGTTGCATGAAGTGTTTGTGTGTGCACGCGGATGTATATTGATTTAAGTTTAAGCGATGTATAATATTCCTCCCACAAAATGGCAATAGACGTGCGTAAACGTGCTTCACGGTGTGATTTGAACTCTCTGCTTACCCTCCGTGCTTCAGGGTCTGTGGGTGAGAACCGCTCAGGGCACGTCTGGTGGCTGGTTAGTGCTTGGGTGCCAGCTCTATACTTGAGCTTGTGGGAATTCCTACGTAGATCATAGTGGTGGTGGTAGAAATATCTGGGGCAAAATCTGCGGTGATTAAACAAAACTTTGGTGGTCCGGCCTGGAGGACGGAGCAGGTAAGAATAACGGGTGTGTGGGATTGGCGCTGTGATCAGGGACAGCAGGGGGAAGAACTGTGATTTATTTGGGGGGTTTTTTGAAGAACAAGCAGTTTCTCATGGTAGCGTATTTTTATACAGCTCTGCCCTAGACGGACACTTTATAAAACCAATTTGAACAGCCTAAGTCTAGTGCCAAGTCTAAGGGAAACAGGCCGCAGCGGAGCAGCCTGAACCTCGCAGCTTGGCTAAAACCACAGTCACAAACCGGCAGCTAAAAATGCAAAATCTTCAAGCTCTGCAGAGCCTTCACCCCTGTCTCACATCCCCCATAGGCACGGGCTGCTTGAGCCCCTGGGGCTGCTGCCTCCTTGCCCGTAGTGCTGTCAATACCTGTTAGCGACAGCCAGCTCTGCCCAGGGTGTGCGGGGCGCAGGAGGGAATGAGCCAGTGCTGATGCCCTGTCTCACTGCCAGGGCCCATGCTTTTCCATCCCTTGCTGCCTGTTATGGCAATTCCTTCCGTAACTGCCACCAAAAACCAGTAAGGCACCACTGGGCAATTCTTAAAGCTATTTAAAAGGAGCTGGTTGACATTTCTAACTGTATGCAAACCAGTTTGGTTTTTGACTTGGCAGATGTGTGTGCAATGCCAATCGTGTTCACTTTGGTTTTCCCCCCCTGTGCCATTTCTCTGCTGCACGTTGACATTTCTGTGCAAGAAAGGCAATGCCGGGTTAGCGAGCAGCCTAGGAACGCTGTGCCTCCGGCAGCGAGCTGTGCGGCTCCAGGACCAAGCAGGCAGTGCCGGGCTGGCTGCTTCTCTGTGGTTATCACAGTAACTATTTCAAACTCCCGGGGCACTTCTGTTAGTCCTGCTGGCACCTCAGGAGGGAAGTGAAGAGCAATGGAACAGCTTGAATTCAGCCAGGTCCAATAACAAAGGGAGACTGAGCTCCGGGATGAGTAACCATCTGGCTGCGAACGGGGCTGGGTGACGGGACAGGCAGCACCGTCGTGTTTCCGTGGAGTCACCCCGTTGCTCTTGGAACAAGGATAGGTAGGTGGATGTCAGATGGATGGGGTGAAATAGGTGGTGGGACGACAATTTAATAAAATAAAATTCCCTTTAAAAATATATTCTATCTGCGTCCAAATCCTGCTGGCCACCGGGCTCGTGAGCAGCTGGGTGCCGGGAAGCCGCCGGTCATGCAGGCAAGTCCTTCTCTAAAAAACTCAACAGGTTGCAGGAGGTGGAAGGTAGAGGGTAACACACAGCATGCATGAACTGGGCTCAGCCAGGCACAGCAGACGATCTGTGCATGTGTGCGCATATTGAAACGCACGTGTTTCGCACACCGAATGCCTGGGAGAGCCTCTGCATCAGGCCTCTGGATTGGAAAGGTTTGTTCCCATCCTTATAGATCCATCTTTCCCTCTCGTCACAAAGCTCAGCCACATCTCTTCGGCCTCCTTTGCCTCTGGAGATGTGAATTCCTTCTCCGTGAGGAGAGCTTCTTGGCACTGTTGTAGGAATAAAAACACGAGGAGCCTGGGACACCACAGAGCAAACGCACAGAGATCCGAGCTGTCCATATACAAACCATCTGCTTCTTCAGCTTGCTGGATGTGGGTGATCCTTGACTTACTCCATTCCCGTGAGTAGCCCCTATTTTTAGGAGTTTGATGAGCCTAACCGTGTTTGTGCATGGGCAGCATTCGCATCCTACCAAGGAAGACTCATCGGTCCCCCAAAGCAGTCACTGCTGGGGAGGAGGGGACCTTCGACTGAGAAGGTTTCCTCAGGCTCAAGAGTCAAACGTTTGGTCCAGCTGGGTGTGAGGAAGGCTAGGCAAGGCAAGAGGGACATGCGGGCTGCTGCCGTCAGTCCAGTGGAGATAAACAGTTTCCAGGGAGGTCTAGAAACAAGAGACAACCCTCCTGGAAACAGCTAAAAACAATTTGGAGGGGCCTTCAGGTATTCCTGGTGTAATCCCATGCAACTGTCAGCTGTGAAAGGAAGGAAGAAGAAAAACCTCTCTCTCCAGAGAAGATGGTATGTGATGGTTATTCATCACAGGCTGAAAAGGCTGTCACTGCAGCAAAACAATGCCCTACATTTGAGTGCTCCTGCCGCTAATTCGGCTTGCTGAGCAGCTGGAGCCCTCCACAGTCCCGCTGACCAAGACAGCTCATTATTCTCTCCCTACAAAAGGATGCAGAGAAATTAGCTATTCTGGCAGAAATTAGCTTTTCTGGCCAAAATTAGCAGGGAATCAAAGGCCCATACCACCCGTGTGTGGCCAATGCTGTCTCTTGAACTACAAACTGAAATATTTAATCACAGAGCCATTTACAGGAAGGCTGAGGGGCTGGAGCCTTAGTTTCTTCCTTTGGCTGTGGCTTCTCTGTCCCCAGAGACCCCGACTGACATTTCGCACTGACTGAATAGGCTCATTAAAAACCAGACACGGGCATGACCTCTTCATCGTCTCTCCACCGAGCGAGGGTACGTTCCTGCAGCAGGTACTTCGTTGCTCTCAATGATGTTCCTCAAACCCACAAACACAGTAGCTGCCAGTAAACGCTAAGGTCTTCCATCCTCCTTCCACCCAGCCACTCTGGGTTGTTCCCCCAGGAGCTACGTAGTCTCTGTGCCGCTGTATCTTCAGATGGGCGTCACGGTGCACATACTCAGCGCATGTATTCCGACGCACATACTGAATGCACATTAGCCAGCCCTTATTTCCTGATTCAGTGGCTAGGAGCAAGGCAGAGCGCTGCTCTGGGACTCACCCTGCAGGCTGCTCCTTCCTGCTCTGCTGAGTGCCCAGGGCTAAAATCACCCCAGCTCTGTGTGTGCGTCCTTGACCTCATCTGTAAAGTGGGACGATGCAAAAAAATGCTTTGAGACCGACTGATGAAAAGAGTGAGGTATCCTCTGGTTTTCTTCTGCAATCGTGAAGCTTTTATGGAATTGTAGAACAGTTTGGGTTGAAAGGGACCTTTAAAGATCATGTAGTTTAGGATAGTGAAGTTATCACGAATGGGCTGAGTGGCAGCCAGCAGGGAACCCACCTCCTGCACCCGCTCAGCCAGGGGAAGGGCAGCCACTGAGCCCACACGCCCTGACTGCCGTGACTCCGTTTCTCGCTGAGATTCATGCTGGACCCGCTGAGCTGTTTGCTCAGCAGCAGCCATAGAAGAGCCAGGATCTGCTCTTGGAGGAGATAGATAGAGAAAAGAGGGGGTGAAGGGAGAAACTGCGGGAGATGATAGGAAGCCATAGGTAGGGAGCCAAGCAGGTAGACGGAAGAAGGTGGAGCTGAGCGGTGGATTCAGGGACTCCCACCAGGTATTGGAGGTCCGTTTGCATCTGGGGGGCAGAACCGCAGCTGGACAAAGGTCTCCTTTGGGAGAACATCCCCAAGCCAGGGCTGTTGCTCTGGAGGGCAGCCCTTTCCCAGCCACTGCGCAGGCGGGAAGAACTGTGCTTCGCGGTTAAAAGTCTGGTTGACATGAGAGTTGTACAGCTCTTGGAGCTGTGAGCTGCCTTGGGCGAGGACAGACTGCCCTCTCCAGGGGAGCTGATAAAAGCGGGGTTCCTGGCCTTTCTAATTCACTGCCCGGATTAAACCCTACAGGTCACCCCCACAGAGGACTCAAAACTGATGGCAACACCCAGGGCTAGAGCCCCGCCATGGCCTTACGTCCTCCAGCAGACTCGCATTTCTAGTGCTCACTATGAGCAGACGTGAGGGACCGAGACGCTACGAAAAGGATTAATGTCTCAAACACGCAGCAGAAGAGGAAAAGAATGTTACCACGCCGATGGGATAAGGTGCAGTTAGAAAAGGAGGTCTTGCCGAGGCAGGATAGCGCTTTCCTGGGGCCAACTTCCTCATCTTGGGTAACTGCCTTTAAAAATAATAAGTTTGAGACAGCAGCGTGTCTGCGGTTTTGGTAAAGGGAGGAGGGAGGATGGGAGTCACTAGTAACCCCCCCACCCCAACTCCTGGTCGAGAAGGTTTGGGAACAATGGACAGCGCATGCGAAATAATGAGCATACGAAGCGGGACTGGGGGCTGGCTGATAAATAACTCAACTCAGGGGAGCTGGGTGTGCACCCACCATCCGAAGACACCGGGCCAGAGATGTTGCTGGAAGCTGGGGTGGTGATCGGGATCCTTCCTCTACCTCTGCCTTTTTGTCCCCTGTCTTTCTCTTTCTCTTGTTACGTGCTGTTTGGGGGTTTTCGATGTAAGGTATGAGTGGTTCCTGCCACAAACAATAAGGTTTTGATGCCTTCTGCTGTTGATAATGAGGTTTCAATTGCTTCTGCCGTTTGTAAAACTCTTTTAAGATCGTTTGGCATCACATCACCTTAATTTAGCCCAAGGGTATTTCGAACAATCGGCTCCCTCAGCGTTGAGTGGTCCAGGGTGGCCCTCTTGGACCCGACAGCAGAAGAGCTGGTGTGTACCAGCAGTCGGTGATTTGACATCCCGCTTTTCCCCCTGCAGGGAGAAATAACGGGATCACACGTATTCGGCGCACGTGTGAGCAGCGAGGAGCGGCTGTATGGCTGGGCTTGCAGGGTGGTGAGCGTTCCCCGCTGCTGTGAATGAAGCCAGGAGGTGCTTTGTCTTGCTGGTTTTTTTCCTGCGAAGTAAGCGCATCGCCATCAAGCAGGTCGGCAGAGTCATTTAAGTCGATGGGGATTGCTCTCGCGCTTTGCTGCGTGCACGCATGTGGCTAAGCTCTTTGCTAACCTGGGTTGGCACACGAGTAGCAGAGGTTAGAACAGAGAAGGAAATTCAGCTGTTCGTGCTGGCCTGAGTCCACGCTGCGCAGGCGCTGAGGCCACCTGGATTGTATCAAAACCTGTAAAATCCCACTTTCAGCTTGGGCAGTCTCTTCACTGCACCCTCTGACAAAGGCGGCAGGGAGGAACCTCTTCCCACATGGGACAGAACTGATAGGAGTACCTGCTAAATTAGGTGGCTTTTAAAACCTAGGAGGCTCATACTTTGCAGCAATATTTTTAAAATTCTGTTGGGGGGTGCTTTTTCTCTCGTAGACAGAAGCACGTGAGCTGTTGGGAAAACTCAAAAATAAGAAGTCCAAATCTTTCTGAACAGCAACCCGGTGCTGCCACCAGCTTTCTCGTTAACTCTGCACACCCCCCAGATAGTTGGGACAGGGATAATTCACATTCGCACGAGCTTATCAGCCGTTGAAAAAGCGCAGTGCCTTGTGGTTCAGGCCTTTGTATGCGCTGATGGGAAGTAAAGTATCCAAAAAGCAACACACGCACAGCTGCTGCCCCTGCGAGTATTCTCCTGTGGCTGCAATCTGCAGCCTGCAGGAGCTGTGGGGAGCGGTTGCGACGGAGGGAGAGCTGTGAACTGACTCTCCTGGGCTCAATCATGCAGAAAACAAAAACACACACTGCCTGCAGTCCCGCGTGCCCGCTTCCAGGCCTGGCCACACGCTTTCCCTGGGGACTAGGGGGACCACTGCGCTGAGGTCTGGCATCTGGAGGCTTTTGCTTCCGACAGCATCTGACAGCTTCTGCTGGCAGTTTCCAGTTTAGGGACTGTCGGCACATTTTGCGTCTTCAACTGACTCCCGGAGTGGTGCAGCAGCAGCCCCAGGAGTGCATTAAATGAGGGCATTAAGTAACAGCAGGGGTGCAGGGGGACCCCAAAACGCTCCTCAGGACAGAAGGGACAGCTCGAGCCTGCAGCTCAGGCAGCCTAAGCTGAGGTCTTGCAAAGAAAAGGGAGCAAATCCTGCCGGAAGCAATTTCCAAGCACATGAAGAGGATAAAGGCGGCTGGGAAAAGCCAGAATAGATTTACCGAGGGTAAATTGTTCCTAACAGCTTTCTGTGATGGCTGCCTGATGGCTTGCTTCTTTCGCACTGCCTTTAGACCTCCGGCCAGCAGGCCCAGAGCAGAGGTAAGTTGTGTGGCTTCTGCAGCTCAGTGTTATGCCATCTTTTATCCTCAAGTGTCGTTCGGCAGTGGCGTGGTTCAGCCTCAGCCTGTCTGATCCTTGGATCGAGGAAAAGAAGCGTAAAACTGGCACACACACACCCCCCCCTTGCTAGCTAAACAGGTCTGAATTTTCAAGAGACTCAAGCTCCCTCGCTCTCAGAAAAGAGACAAATCTTGATTGTGGAAGCTGTCAAGAATCAGTGACTTGCATTCATAGTGGTGCTGATGAAATCTTGATGGAGTTAGGTTCTCTGTAATTTAAACTACAGAAGATCTTCTGAATGAGTGCCAAAGCTTGCTTTACAGCCGAGGTTTTGTAGCTGGCTCATAACTCTCTATCTGGATATCTCCTAAGATTTCTGACACTGTTCCAAATCCAAATGGCTGTGCATTATGCAAAGCGATACGATGCACAATCAATGTAAAGGATTTATGGCTTTTATTGTTTATTTGGGATCTAAAACCATCTCATGTCATTGTTTCTCCTTGATGACATTTTTAATATCAACTTTCTTCTGCAGGACGAGTTTGATTTTATGATTCAGCTAGCGATATGTGCCCAGTGAGAGGACACACCAGATGACTTAAAATGCAAAGGAGTCCAAGCAGGACATGGATATAACGTCGTGGGTCAGCAGCTGTAGCACTGCTTTAGCCAAGTCNATTTTATGATTCAGCTAGCGATACGTGCCCAGTGAGAGGACACACCAGATGACTTAAAATGCAAAGGAGTCCAAGCAGGACATGGATATAACGTCGTGGGTCAGCAGCTGTAGCACTGCTTTAGCCAAGTCCCGTGGCTTCGCTTTGCCCTCAGCAACGTTCAGCAGGCAAAGGGTAGCTCCAAAAGCAAAAGCCGTCTCTCTTTAGCGCCAAGCTGGTGCTCTGCTTATCAGCTCACAGCCTCTTTTCTCACTTCTTTTGTAGGAAACTGAGCCGATTTGCACTGGTTAGGATGCTAGCCTTTGCTGGCCTTATAGCGAAGTCAGGGTGGAGATGATGATACTGTGCTAACAAATACAGAAAATTCACTTTTTGGCCTCTTAAGCCCATAGGATTTGAAGACCTGTGAAGGTTAATGGATATTTTTTGGCAGATCTAGCCATTGCTTTTGCCTTTGCTGCCATACAGAGACAAAAGTATCTCACTATGGAGAGCTGCAAGCCTGAGACACCAGTGTAATTGCCTGGGAGCCCAGGCTAAGGGCGCGGTGTGCCTCAGTTTAAAAGCAGAAGCAGGAGTCATCCAGTGTGCACAAGCAGAGGGCTGATGGGGCTCATCCTTTAACTTGTTCCTTTCAGCTCTCGCCACTGGCTGTGGCCAGTCCCTGTGCGGTCCAGTGTCGTTCTGCAGCACACGCGCACAGCGTATTAGATGAGAGGGGGACAGAAAAGTGCCATATGCTGATTTAAAGATCTTAAATCCAGATGCAATGTCACCAAACCCTTAATGGTGGGGTTAGACTCTCCCCTGAGGTGTCCGAATAACACCTCCGTCCAGTTTAACAGAAGTCAGCAGGACTTTAGGACTTCTAAACTCACTGTGATTTTAGTGACAAGGTTTTGGTTCTTTTTATACCCACTTTGGCCACATAAAGGCAGGACAATCCCAACCCGATATATGCTGAGCGATCAGAAGAGGGCAGTCCTTCTCCTCTGCACCTCCTCTACTTCATGCTTGAAAGAGCAGTCTCAACGCTGATGCTGCAGACCTGCGCTGATACCGTTACTCTGTGCGGGGATGTGGATAGATGCAACTGCTGAATGACATCTCTGCGCTGGAGCAGAGCCCGCCTCCAACGCAATTCTATCCACGAAGCTGCCCTTTCGCCTTCCTTACTTGCAATTTTCACTGCGGAGCTGCAAGTACGGAGTGGCTGGGAGCATCACATTAGTCTTCAGCGCCCTCCTGGATAATCACACGAAAAAAGGGAGACAGAGAAATAAAGCGTTCAAGCTTCATGATGAAAATTAATTGGTTACTTCTGCGGTTAAAGGAGACACATTGGAGACGCAAGGTTTCTCTCCCGAGCCTAGATTGCCAGCATCAGTGCAGGCCCCGTGTCCTTCTGTCCTTCCACCGAGACAATGAAGGAGCTCAGCCACTTGAGAAGAAATATAAGAAACGCGGTGTCAAGGGAGATGATTCAGAAGCGCAGAGGTAGGGTGTTGCGGATGATCTCCAGAAGAACGCTCCGCGGTATGAGGATGGTGTAGGAAAAGGTCAGCGTGTGTCTGCACCAGAGCTGAGAACTGTGACCACAGCACGTATAAATCTGCCAGGTTTTAATGCAACCAACACAACTGACAGCAGTGGAGAAGAGGATGGGGTTTGCCCCGATTCCCAGCAGAAAACTAGATTTATCAGGGGATGAGAGCACCAAAGAGGCTGTGGCCTCCCCCTGCAAAGGCCAGTCTCTGTGGTACCTGTGGTCTCTGCCCCAGGTGGCAAGGTAGGAGCTGGACAGCCTTTCCGAAAATGGAAGGAAGTGGAGGCAGAGCCAGGAAAGCGAGATGGAATACCACCTGGTTAGACCACCTCAGGTTTTGTCACCGCATCCCTGGCTGTTCAGGAGCTCAGCAGAGCAGCAGCAACTGATGAGCTGAGGTCAAACGGGCCACCTGCCTAACAAAGAGGCTTCAGAGACAGTAAAACATAAACTAAAGAGCAGCAAATGCCAGACCTGTTAACGTACAATGGCAATTATAGGAGTCACTGACAAAGGAATTATTCAGAAATAGGAGGGGAGGGACCTGCGGCGATGTACCCCAAAGCTCCCCAACCAGGAAGACTTGGAGACACGTACGGATGTTTAAGCAACATCATCCCTAATCAAGACAGATTTAACAGTGCCACAAAATGTCCCCAGGAGCTGGAGCTTTATCATCTACGCCGTTAAATCGTCAGCACGATTCCAGGCATGGTTCTGGATCAAGCCTACTAGCGTTTTCCTAAACAACTGCTGACAACAGTGTGGGAATCAGCATGGGAGACACTATTCCCAAAATACAGTCTGCATGTGAACTTGGGTGTCAAGGTTTAAAGCTGGGCTGGCTCTTAAACGGACGGCAGACGCTCTTTGTTAACTCCCTCTCTCCCTCCCCAAAGAGGGGGGAAAGAGAAAAGGGAAAGAAACTTACAGGTTGGAAAAGTTAAAACAAACAGCTTTAATCTAACTGCAATAATAATGTATTGTAATAATAGGAAAAATAATAATGAAATATATACAAATATACAAATATGTACAAAGCCAGTATCGAGCTCCCCACCCCAGTGACAAATACGTCACCCGGATGCTGCGGGGCACACCCTGGGAAAGTCCCAGACTGTACTCAACAGCAGGCAGGAGCTGGATTCAGGGATGCACGGATCGGGATTGAAGGCAGAAGAATCAGACAGAGACCTCCTTGGACGCCGGCCACAGAAGAAGAGAGCGGGACCCTCATAATCCCTCAGCTTTATCCTGAGTATGACGCGTATGGGATGGAATACGGCATTTGCTTGGGTTTGGGTCACCTGTCTGACCCGCTGCTCCCCACCGCAGGATCGCAAGGGTGACCCCTTCTCTGCTCTTTCAGTTCCGGCACATAAGAAAGTCAGCAGAAGCAAGCATCAACCTTGGTCTCCGTAGGGATAACTATAAGCAAGAGCCTTTCTGCACACCATTCCTACTGATGTTGCAGCACTAACTATAACCACTGAGCCTTATCACCGCTGGAAGCAGGCACTGTCTGGAAAAACATGCAGTTAATGTCAGAGGGAGCAGCTTCTCAGAAGAGACTTAACTAAAAAGCAAAGTTACTGAAAGAAAATTGGTTCTGGCGTAGCCCAAACCAGCGCAGTGAGTTTGGATGGTAAAGCGCTTTAATAGCATGGATGTGGGCTGTTCCCATGCGAGCTGGTTGCAGAGCCAGAGAATCGTCTGGACATATTCGATCGCAAAAACGCTACATGAGAAATTCTACTCTGAATAACTTTAAAAGATAGAACGAAATTAAGGAGCAGAGGTAGAATCAAAATAACGGAAACGAGGTAAAGGTAATCAGCAGTGTTGTCGCCCTAAAGATGTGAAAGCAGCAAGGTTTGTGGAGAGAAGTAGTATCTTTTAGTGGGATTGGTCTGATAAAAGATACTAATTTTCTTCACAAACCTTGCCTCAAGGTAACGATTGTCTTTACTGCCTGGTTCCTTCTGTAGTATGATAATGTAAATGCGAAGAGTCAGCAGGGACATCTCTCTATACGAGGATTAGTCCAACCATATAGTTAACCCTCAGCACTTTTTAAAAGCAAGGAAGAGTGGAAGGTGAAGATGCCAGTTTTTACGAAGCCGCAGAAACTTGCTTCCTGAGAGATGGCTTGCCTGCTAGTCTGTACTGTAAAAATTTCTGAGATTGGAGGTAGATAAAAACTGACACGACTGCTTAAATAATTATTTGTTCAGGACCTGTGTATATATAGCTACATTATCAGTGCATTTATGGGAGTGACGGTGTAGGTGTTGAGGCAGCACTGTGGGGGGAAGGAAAAGAGCCCTGGATCTAGGTGAGAAGAACAGAGAAGTGATTTTTTTTTTTTTTTAAATTGCATTAAGAATCAGTGATATAAAAAACAAGAACACTGAGTCCAGCTCTGGTGATGTTGCTTTAAATAGGGTATTTGAAAAACTGGAAATGTTACAGAAAAGAGGGACAAAATTATCTCAAGGATGGGAAACAAAAGTCTTCTGTTTGATTTATCAGACAGGAGCGGTTACAACCAGGAAGGTTTATCATGAGAAAAATGAAACAGGAAGTATCCAACTCGGTGATTTAGCAAAGCAAGACAGAACAAGCAGCAAACGATACAAAGCCCAGGAAAACGCAAATGGGAAATAGAATTATAGAATGGTTTGGGATGGAAGGGACCTTAAAGATCGTCTAGTTCCAGCCCCCCTGCCATGGGCAGGGAGCACAGCACAGTTTTAGGAGAGTGAGTGGTTTAAGCACGTGGATGTATACCTCCAAACCGCAATCGGATGACTTCTGGGAGATGCGTTTTACTTCAACGCAAACCACTGGCTTCCTCTGAAGAGGAACCCCTGGAAAATGCAATGGACTGTACGTGTGGGAAATCTGCTACGATAATCAAACAGCCTCCTGTTGTATTAAAAATTTCTGAATGAATTCGCGCCCTGTAGCGAGCGAGCTGTGAAAGGGCCTGAGGCTGCTCCTGTACAGCCAAGAGAGAGAGAGAGAGCAGCGCCGTGACAGTTGGCTTTAAGGGGCCGAGGAATGCCAAGGGCTCCCAGTTGTTCTCTTGGCAACAGCAAAGCAACAACATCATGTGCGCCAAAAGAAACTCTTCTGTGTTGAGCACCAAATATGGTGATAAAAGTCCTCAGGAGGAAGAAGAAACGACTGCTTCTCTTGTTCGATAGCACAGGCGGTTGCATGAATTAGCTGTAAATGCAACAGTCACTCGGTGGCTATGTAGTAGCGTGAGATGAAGAACAGGCTCGAGAAAGCCGACTCCTGCACTACGGGGTATTGCTGTCCATGTCAATTGGATGTAAATCTCCCTGCCATTGCACTAGGACAAGCCCGGGTTGGGTTATTAGCTGGCAGCCGTCGCTCCATGATGTGGCTGCCAAGCTGGACAAGACTGGGGTTGTGTTAAGGCACGAGGCCTGGTCCAGAGCTGTCCGCAATGTCGCTTGAAAAAGCTTTGGTGGATTGGTGTCTGGCTTTGAGAATGGACTTAACCGATACCAAAGAGTGTTATGTGATGTATTTCAGCATAACTGTTAATAACGTGACGAAATACGATGTATTTCAGCATAACTGTTCATCAGGTGTATTGAGCAAGATCTTCAACCAGTCTGAAATGACACGAGTTGTCAGTCATACCAATTTATGCTATTCGGGTATGAAGCCCGGTGTTTTTAAACTACTTTAATTTGGGCTATTTTTAGCCAAGCACAAAGTCATGACCTTGCGTGTTATTTTAGCAGTCTCCTTTGTTTATAGATGCAGCACCACATTATCCAGTAATGCTTCAAAGCCCTCACAGTCATGCTGATGGGATGGGGAAAGCAGCAGAATATGCATTTCATGACAGGCCTCAATGTCATGATTAGAAGCGGAGGTTTTGATTAAGTGGGTTTATATATTTATTGTCAGAGTTACTATAGCAACTCCGCTTCTTTTAACAGCGCAGTGCTCATTTGTACATTTAACAATTTAAATCACATTAAGTGCCAGCAGGGAATTAACAACCTCATAATTAGCAACATCTCAGCATTTGGGCTAGAGAGGAGACGGACGAAGCCTCCTATGAGTCAAGGGGTCGCGTTTCACACCACCGTACCTTCCCTCTCCAAACACTGTGAAAGCTTAGCTTTCATTTCAAGCATCACCTCAAGGTGAGAACAGCGTAAGGACATTAAACAGCCCTATGCTATTACGAAAAGTGATGCTTTTTCAGACCATGGTTGTGTCTGGGCCTGGTAATTTTAGTGCTGTTCTGCAGCGCTCACTGCTTCGATGTCTTCTGCCAAGTCTTGTTGTTTTAATCCAACACGCTGTACCTTACGGGGTATTCCAGCCCTTCAGGCCCTGTGTGGCAACACAGAAGACAGAGATTAACCCCTCAGTGGTGTTACTCGGCGTGTTTTGAGGAGTCCTAATGGGTGTAGGGGATCCAGCTCTGTGGCCCCAGCTGTCGGGAAGCAGTGTTCATCTTGTTTCAGGTAACTATACCCAGCGGGGATCCTGGTTCCCCACCACCGAGACCCGCTCTCTGCGACCTTCCTCCCGCTTTGCCTGTCCTGCCTCAACCTCCTCCCCAGCGCGTGGCCCTCAGGACCAACGGCCCCCCGCCATCCCAGGTGCCACCCGGCAGCCCTCATGGTCCCCATGTTCTCACAGCCCCATCCCC
>VZSC01015389.1:0-15427 GCA_013398225.1 Steatornis caripensis
AGAAGGGCAGCAGTGCAAGTGAGTGCTGCGGCCCACGCGGGGTGGGATGTGAAGCAGGAGAGAACAGGCACCCGTGGCTGTGAGGTGCCCTGTGGGTGCCCCACGCCCCAAGAGGAGGGGACCACAGGCTGGCAGGGTGCCCACATCCCCATGAGCTTCCCGGTGGGCACCCACGTCCCACTGCCGTGCGCGGTGCGTGCCCACATCCTGCTGAGGCGTGTGGTGGTTGCTCCCCGTGGCCATGTAAGGTGGCAGAGGCCAGTGCCTGCCTGCCCATGACCCACTGGGTTCCTCAGGCCTTAGAACCTCCAGGGCTGCTGCAAGGGCAAGCATCACACCAGGAAGAGGGGCAGGTGTTAGGAAGTCTGTGGGTAACAATTCTAACGGTAGCATTGTCATCCAGCTAACAGCGAATTCTCCTCAGGGTGACAGCCATCTGGTGCGTCAGGACATGACTCGGCCCACCGAGGGCTCCTGGGGTGGGGGCACCTCCCGCAACTACAGCCTCTTCTGCTGGCTGGAGGCCATGATCGCCACGATGATCCTGACCCTGCGGGTCGGCCGTGGCCAATGGGTGGCCAATGGGTCCTGATGGGTTGCCCGTGCCCACCCGGCACAACACCCAACGGGCATTCGGCAACTCTCTGGTGAGGCTCTCTGGGGAGGCTCTCTGGGGAGGGTCCCCTTTGCCACCCTCCCAAAGGTGCTGCCCATCCCAAAGGCCCGGGCTCGTCTCCGTCTCTCCAAAGGGGACAGCCAGAGCATGCCTGCACAGCAGGCGTCCGTGAAACTCGGCAAAACTCCTGCCAGTGCCGGCCTGCTTTCTCGATCTTCTAGCACCGTTCAGATCAATAAAGTGCATTGTTCCTACAGCACGTGTCGTTTTGGTACGAAGGCATCTAGGGAAGTGGCAACATGACAGGCAGTGGTGCGAGCCAGGCTGCCGTATGCGGGCTTGCGGAGCGTGCGCTCCAGGAGAGGTGGGAGAGCTGGGGCAGGAGAGAACAATATTATTGTTTACAATATTAACATCATCCTGTTCTACTAATATGGCTTGGTATTTCAAGAAATGTGATGGAGAGAGACAATTGCTTCTTTTTTGTTCTAGTAGTGCCGAGACTGTGTGAGACAAATACCATCAGTTCTGACCCATAGTAAATTTCCAGGGCCTCTTGAATGTTGAGAACAACAGCAGCCAGTGCTCAAAGCCACCCAGGCCAGCCCTTGCTTGCCTTGTCTAGTTGCTTCGAAAGGTAAGCCACTGCTCGCTTCTGAGGTCCCAGGTTTGGGGCAAGTACTCCCAGGGCCACCCACACCTTGCCCTTCATGTGAGAACAACCACAATGGTTTTGTCACATCAGGGCAGCCTAGGCCTGGCACCTTCATAAGTTCTTTCTTTAACTGTTTAAATGCTTGTGTGGCTTCTCCCATCCAAGTTAACTTAGATTGGTTGTGCTTCAACAGATCATGCAATGGTTTTACCTTAAGTCCACACTTATATATACATAATCTACACCAACCTGTCATTCCAAGGAAGGTTCAGATCTCTTTTGCTGTCTCAGGCTCACACGTACGACAAATGGCCTCTTTTCACTCGGTTCCGAGTTCTCGCAATCCTCCTGAAATTTCGTATCCCAGGTAGGTCACTTGTTGTTGCATCAGCTGCACTTTCTGTTGAGAAACTCGATACCCACTAAGTCCCAGAAAATTAAGGAAACTCACTGTCTATTGTATACATTCCTTCTTCGTGTCTGCGGCAAGAAGGTCATCTACATACTGCAACAAGGTCCCATTTGAAGTGGGAGAGTTCCAGGTTTCAAGCTCCCGTGCCAATTGATTTCCAAAAATGGTGGGGCTATTTTTGAACCCCTGAGGTAACACTGTCCAGGTTAAGTTAATTGGGTTTTCCTCCCTGTGTCAGGGTTTTCCCATTCAAAAGCAAATAATTTTGATTTATCACTGGCTAAGGCAAGGCAGAAAAAGGCATCCTTTAAATCTAATACTTTAACCTGATTTGATTAATTTTTAATTTAGTCTATAATGTATAAGGATTAGCTACCACCGGGTATAAGTCTTCTCCTATTTTGTTTATCGCTCTTAAGTCCTGAATCAATCGGTAACTTTTACCATCCAGTTTCTTTATGGGCAAAATGGAAGTAGTATATTCAGACTCACACTCCACTAGTAATCCGTATCGTAAAACGTCATGCATTATTTTCTTTATCCCTTTTCGATCTTCCAATTTTAAGGGATATTGTTTAATCCTGATAAGACTGGCCCCTAATTTTAATTTGACTGTAATTAGTTCCGCATTCTTAGCCTTTCCTGGGATTCCCGATGCCCATACCCCTGGATATATATACACCTGATTCAAGATCTCCTGAGGTATTTGATTCTCATTTTCAGTTTGTATCATTCCCAGGCTCAGAATTTCAATGAATTGTTCTTCCTTTATTTTGAATTCTATTTTTACTTTTTGAAAGCTTATTTCGGCTTCCAATTGTTCCAATAAATCTTGTCACAACAGGGATTTAGGCGATGCTGGCATGTATAAAAATTTATGCACCCCCATTTGTGTTCCAAATCTATATTGAATTGGTTGTAAGAAAAAAGCTTTTTCCGTTTGACCAGTGGCTCCCATGACTGTCACATAATCCTTACCTACAGGTATCAATTCCTGATTTAATACAGAGTAAGAGGCTCCAGTATCTACCAAAAATTCTACCTCCTTTCCCTGTTTGCCTAGCTTTAACATAACCAGCGGATCCACTAGGGTAGATTCCCCAGGTCCCCATCATTCAGCTTCGGCTATCACGGTTGGTTTAAGATCCTGCCGTTCCAATTCTGGACACTCTCCCTTCCAACGTCCAAACTTTCTACAATAAGCACATTGATTTTTTCTTAACCGTATTTCCCGACCTCTGCCAACACCTCCTCTTCCTCTCTGAGAGAATCCTCTCCCTCTCTGTTCTTGCTGTTCCAAGGTTGCTATTGTAGCCTCAGCTATTGCTCTCCCTAGCTTTTGCCTCTCACTATTATCTCTATTCCGGTATGCTCTCCAGGCTTCCTCAATTAACTTTTCCAAATCCCGGATTTCTAGTTCCTTAAGCTTTTGGGGTTTCTTTCTAATGTCATCAGATGACTGCCCTAGGAACAATGACAATTGTTGCTGCCCCACATCAGATGAGCGGTCCAAAGTAGTGTATTTACGCATAGCCACCCTTAATCGATCTATAAATTCTGTGGGAGTTTCAGTTTGACTCTGCTTAACTGCATATAATGCTGACCAATTCACTGCTTTAGGGATTGTGTTTTCCAGGCCAGATTTTACCCAACCTTAGTATCGTTTTAGCATACGGTAATGTATATTATCATTCGGGTCCCAGTTTGGGTCTGTCAGAGGAATGTACTGGTCAACTGTTCCAGCCAGCACATTAGTTGTAACTTGGGCTTGTACATGTGTACGAGCTGTTTTTAAAACTAGCTGCTTTTCCGTTTCGGTCAAAGCGTCTAGCATCAGACCCACATCCTTCCAATCGGGGTCCTGATTTTTAACTATTAACTCAAACCTTTTAGCTACCCTGGATGGATCATCTCGGTAATTTTTTCACCATCTCTCTCCAAGCATCCAGATCACTTATATTAAAAGGAACTTTGAGTCTTGTCGGTCCCCCTGGTCCCATTGCCTGCCTAAGCTGGCATGTGAGGTTCCCAGTGGGTGCCCATGTCCCAGGAGGAGGCCCCACATCCCGGCAGGGTGCCCATGCCCCGGTGAGGTTCCCAGGGGGTGCCCTGTGAGATGCCAGGTGGGTGCCCATGTCCCAGTGAGGTGGTGGTGGCCGCTGCATCCCCAGGACCCCATAGGGTCCAGACAGCTTCTGAGTATCTCCAAGGATGGCGACTCCACAACATCTCTGGGCAACCTATGCCAGTGCTCAGTTACGCTCACAGCAAAAAAGTGTTTCCTGATGTTCAGAGGGAACCTCCTTTTTGCCCATCACCTTGTGTCCTGTCGCTGGCTCTGTCCTCTTTTCACCCTCTCTTCTGTTATTTATACACACGAATAAGACTCCACCTCAGCCTTCTCTTCTCCTGTCTGAACAGTCCCAGCTCTCTCAGCCTTTCCTCACAGAAGTACTCCAGGCCCTTCGTCATCTTCATGGCCCTTCACTAGACTCTCACCAGTAGCTCCATCTCTTTCTTGTACTGGGGAGCCCGGAACTGGACACAGTGCTGAGGTGTAGCCTCACCTGAGCAGAGAGGAAGGATCAGCTCCATCGGACCCGCTAATACAGCCCAGGATACCATTAGCCGCCTTTGCTGCAAGGGCACGTTGCCAGCTCATGGTTAACTGGGACCCTCAAGGCTTTTTCAGCAAAGCTGCTTTCCAGATGGGTGGCCCCCGGCGGCATGCACTCGTGCACAGGACTGCTCTTCCCCAAGTGCAGGACTTTGCACTTCCCTTTGTTAAAGGTCAAAAGATTTCTGTCAGCCCATTTCTCCAGGCTGTCAAGGTCCCTCTGGATGGCAGCACAACCCTCTGATGTACCAGCTACTCCTCCCAGTTGTGTGTCATCAGTGGACTTGCTGAGGGTACACTCAGCCCCATCATCCAGATCTTCATTAAAGATGTTGAACAGGATTAGACCTGGTTACTGGTCTTCAGCTAGATTCCATGCTACTGATCACCACATTCTCGGGCGCAGCCGTTCAGCCAGTTTTCAGTCTTATCTCACTGTCTGCTCATCCAGCCCGTACATCAACAGCTTCGCTACGAGGATCCTCTGGGATATAGCACAAGCCTGAGAGAAGTCAAGGTAGACAATATGCACTGCTCTTCCCTCATCTGTCAAGCCAGTCGTTTCATCATAGAAGGTTATCATATTGTTTAAGCACGACTTCCCCTTCACGAGTCTATGCTGATACAAAGTGATTTGCTACAAAGTGCTTTACCCCTTTGCGAAAAGCAGCCTCACCCCTGCCTGATACCCCACTAGTGCCTGCCACCCTGCCTGTAAGGTCTTTCGGTGAAACTCACTTGACTTTCATCTTTTCAAGAGACTTACTGGGAAGGGCTGAACTTGTCCATCTCTCTGCTGTCCTGAGAGCACAGAGGGGTTTCACAAAAGCACCCCAAACCACATGCGCACCAGGACTTGCTGGGAGCTGGCTACCCAGCCGAAAGCCAGAGCCACTGCTTTCAGCACTCTCTTCGCCAAAGCAGCCTGGGCCAGGAGCTTTGCTCCAGGTCTGGCTTTGACATGCAGAACTTAGTGTTGGCCAAGCCTGCTTCCACACTGGGACCGCAGCCAGCAACATGCAGCACCAAACAGGAGACAAGAAACACCAGCATCCATTTGTTCTGTCTTTATTTACAGGGCAGAGGCCAGTTATTTCCTCTTGAGAGCTGTCTTGGCCACTTAAGCCCTGAGACACCTCACCAGTTCTGCAGGGCTGCAGTCCCTCTTACCTATGGCTGAATTAGCCAGTGCCAGCCCTTGATTATGGCAAAGCTGACATGCCTTGGGGAGTGCCTGCAGACAGGGAGGCGGATAAAGGGCTGCCATGTGCCCCTATCACAAATCAAGAGGAAATGGAGTTTGCCCCAGCAGCAGTCACTGGGGGAGACGTTTCCTTTCTTGTTCTCTTTGTTAAAAGTCAAAGCTTGTCTTGGCTCACATGAGGCTGGAGACCAATGGAGCATTGAGAGCGTCAAAGGTCTTAAACTTTTAACCACACAGAGCAAAGCCAATGCTCTGGAAAGACTGAAAATCATCACAGGGAGCAAGGCTAAGGGTCCCTGCTTCAGGCCTCATGGGATGCCTATGAAAGTTTGTTTTCAGTGGGCCACATCAGTCCCAGCAGCATGGGCCAAAGGATCTTTCCTGCCTAGCATCCCACCGCACCCCCTTCCCCAGCTCCCACCAAGCCCCTGCCCCAGCCCAGCTGCCCCACCTTGCTCTCCAGCCATCCCCGGCCCCACCAGGCTCTCCTGGGACACGGCTGTTGCAGCACTACCAGGTTAGGGGAGACTAATTCTCACCCTCAGCAAGGGAGGACCCTCTCTGGGCAGCCCTGGGGACGACATACTGCAGGGATCCAGTGTCCTCCACCAGGACACAGTGAAAGAGACACAGGCCAGGTAAAAGCACGCTCTGAAAAAGGGGAGCAGATGACTCCTAGGCATCCGGTTTCATGCTACCCAACCAGGACTTGTGGACATCCCACATGGGGATGTTAGGCAGCCCAGGGACCACTACACACTGCTGCCCACCCTCAGACAGCCTGCTCAGCAGCTGCCTTTCATCATCCATTGCCCCTTTCTTTCAGAAGAGGCTGGTTCTCCCTTAACCATGTCTTACAGACCAAAAATTTCCCATCCAAGAGCAAAACCGTTCCACGTGAGGAATGACAGACACACCTCTGACCTTCTACAAGCCAACCGTCAGGCTCAGGGTTGAGGCCAGGGCTCAGCTAGGAGTCCCAGCGCACACATGGCCACGCAGCTCCAGAGGGGCTGAAGGTATCCACACGCCATCCGCACCCAAGCCAGGCAGTGAGACCGCTAAAGATGCAAGCTGCCATGTTTATATGATCACGCACCCAACCTCACATACCAGGTGGTCCTTACTGGAGGGTGTGACAGCAGGCCCACACCAGTGGTGGGAAGGGGTATCAGACACAGGGATGCTGTTGAGGGACTGAGACCTGAAGGTGCAGAGACAGTCAGGGGAGGCGTGTCGCACATCATTCTCCCAACTCTTGGTAGCATTGTGCAGTGCTTGCCAGCCACAACCAGGCTGCTCAGACCCAACAGCAGTGGCAGGAGTAGGCAACCCCAGCCCGGTCACAAAATCCATGCCACGCTCAAGCTGCCACCTCCACCACAGCCTGTCCCTTCCCTGGGATCGAGACCACTGTGATACTAAAGCAGTTGGTGAATGCTCCTCCTTCCTTACCGCCTTTGAGGTGAAGATCCCGGCACCAACATCTCCCAGGACCCTGTTCCCAGCCCCCTCCCAGCAACACTGAGCCTGGCAAATAGCTTATGGCAAGTAATTTTACGTTATTCTGCATTTACACAAAAATAGAGCAATTCTATATTTATAGAGATTTATAGCCGGTTCCGTGCTGGAGGAGTTATTGAGCAAGGCCAGGAGCTGTGGGCGGTCCAGGCTCCCGAGCAGCCGGCTGCTTCTCATTCGGCATTTCCAACATACAAAATTAAAGGCATTTGTCTCCGTCTGGTTTCTTAAATAGATAAGGGGGAAATGAACAGACAGTATGTACAGACGGGCAGTGGCAGGGCCCGAGCGCCCGCCGCCCCCAGCCTCACGCCTGCCGCCCGGGGTCAGTGAGGCCGGCTGCTGGACTCTGAGGACTGCCGCTGGCGGGGAGGAGTGTAGCCATTCAGGTAGCCATTGCTCTGGCGTTTGCTGAGTCCTCCGTTAAGAATGTCCTGGATGTGCTGCACTATCAGGTTTATGGCCACTGTGAGCGAGAGGGAGGGAAAGACACAGGGGAGAGACTGCATCAGGATCGCTGCAAATAAACTAGAGCCAAGCCAGAGAAAACAACGCAGCTGTGTCCCCTGCTCCCACATCCCCTCTTATGACACGGTAGGGAGCTGCAACCCTGCGAGGAGGAGCTGCCTCGCTGGGACTCCATGCCTTTGCCCCAGCTGAGCCCAGCGCTCAAGCCAGTATGGTCAGGCTGATTCCAGCTAGGTGGAGACCTGGCTGTCCCAGCTGCACATCTGGCCTTGGAGAAGCACGTTTCCCTTGGTGTGGGATGAACCAGGAGCTTGCCTGGAGGCACTGCACATAGACAGGCTCCTGGGCTTGGTCAGAGGAGCACAAACCCCCAGGCACCAATGCTCCTGGCAGGAGCAAAGGGGAGAGGCTCATCTCAGCACGTGTGGTAACAGCACTGTCTCGAGCAGCAGTGGCCCCAGTCGTCTCCGTGGCAGGTCCTGCTACCTCCTACCTAACTCTGCCGCAACAGCAACAGCCTAAAGCTGGCTGCCAGGACCTAACAGCAGGGTCTGGGTCCACTCACCTTCATTATCTGCTCCTCTGGGAATGATCACATCAGCGTACTTCTTGGTCTGCGAGGAGAGAGAGCACTGCGTTATGGAGAAAGTGGAGAGCCACCAGGCGGGCGCATCGTCCCTGCTTCTTGGGGTAGGTCCTTCCCCTCCCCTTGCCAAACCCAAACCCACTGGGAGGTATGTCATTGCCGACAATACATTTTGGATGCTCTTATTTGTCTTCTGGTCTGTGCTTTGTGCCTTGACTCCATTTTCATGAGCTCATAAGGATTCCACTAAGAGGCACCCTAACAAAACCTGAACTTAAAAGCCTCATGATCGCAAGACTGCAGCAGCCAATGCATTTGGGAGCAACCTCCTCCCTGAATCCAGCCAGACCTGGTACAAGAGCAAGAGCCGGCATGCCTGGACATGCAGGGCACAGCCATACAATCTGCTCGAGATGCGGGGAGAATTTTCTACCAGCATCGCTTGCAAAAAAGGTCTGATTCAGGACACCAGTCCTGCCTATTTTCACCTGTAAGTGCCAGCCAGCCTCAGTTTCCTCCCCTGTTTGTGTCAGCTTTCACAGCTCATCAGCTTCCTGACAGCCAAGCTCTAGCACCAGCGAACAGGCCAGCCCGCTGGGTGAAGGGTGTCATCTGGCACCTCCAGGTGCTTCCAGCCATATCAAAAATCACCAGGACACGCTGGACCATTTCAGTGCTGGACCGCTTGTTCCAGAGCTGGTTTCGGAGCTGAGCAACAGTGGGTGCCGAGCATGCTCAACATCCGCCTGCAATTGCTCTGCAGCTGAGCCCACCACCAGGTTGGAAGTGGGAGCAGACCATTGCAAAGCTGTTTGGTAAGTACAAAGCAGTTGATTTCTACCCCCCTTGTTTCACATTTTGTCCTCCTACAGACTCCTCAACACAAGAGATTGATGTAGCATCCCCTGTTCCACAAAGCTGCGGATTTACCTTGCTGGGAAATTGCAAGGAGGGGAGGCACCAAGCTGGACCTGCCTCTCAGGAAAAGCCTTTCTGGGATTATACTGGAATTGGACCTTGGTTCCCAGGGCCACAACTGAGTGACACAGGTACTTCCCAGGAGCGAGGAAAAGATCTTGTAGCACAGAAAGAGTCAGCCCCTCTTATGGGAAGGGGCAAAGCTGGCCACATAGACAGGCATGGAGATGTTTCTGTGGCCGAGGCCTGAGGCTGGAGACACAGATTCAATTCCTGCATGTGCTGCTGGCCAGCACTTCCCAGGTTGCAGGGCTCTTCTGGCTCAGTTCCTCCAGAGTAAGAAGACATTCCTCATAACACTACCACATCTGCTCGGAAAGCCTCCAGAACCAAGGTGCAGGCTTCTCTCCACCAGTGCAGCAGCCAGGAGAGGTGGGCAATGGCCAGTCCTGCACAAACATGCCATTTCACCTGCAAGTTCTGCAGAACTGCAATGGTCTCCCACATGCAAAGTCCCCATCTGCTAGGGAGCCTTGCCTCGGTTATCAGCTCCCAAAGACACTTCCCCTCCCCAGGCAGACCTTGCACGGCTGGCCGTGAGCAACGTCTGTCTGCTCTATGCCTTGGCCTCTCACCAGCCAGGAAATGCAAGGCGACATCCCGCAGCACAGAGCGAAGGAAGAAGCTCCCCTGCTCTCCCAAGCATCCAGCCAGCCAGAATCCAGCACCACTGCAGGGCTGTGAAAAGGGCAGGCAGGCAAGCCCAAAACAGNGAAGACACTTCCCCTCCCCAGGCAGACCTTGCAAGGCTGGCCCTGAGCAACGTCTGTCTGCTCTACGCCTTGGCTTCTCACCAGCCAGGAAATGCAAGGCGACATCCCGCAGCACAGAGCGAAGGAAGAAGCTCCCCTGCTCTCCCAAGCATCCAGCCAGCCAGAATCCAGCACCACTGCAGGGCTGTGAAAAGGGCAGGCAGGCAAGCCCAAAACAGGAGGCAGACACAGCCGACGCTGCCTGGGGACAGGAATCTCCCCTTCCCTGACCAGATCCAGCCAAGGATCTTCCCTCCCAGGCTGGCACCTACTGAGCTGGCTGGTGTTGGTTTGTCAGACCCTGTGCAGCGAGGGGTTTCTCTCGCCGTGTCGGCCTTCCCACAAGGGAGGGAGATCTCACCAGGAAAGGCCACGATTGTACAAGTAGTTTCCACCTCCCCCTGCCCCAGCCAGCACTGGCATCCCCATTTTTGCCAGTGCCTGAAGGGAGGGAGCAAGGCAAGGCAGGCTAACCTGAGCTCTGGGGTACAAAAGGCTCCTGTCTGAGGAACTGGGCAGGGTACGAGGCATTTTTGGCAGACTCCCGTGGACGTCGCTCCCGTACTTACTGGCAAACAGAACTCCTCGAAGGCAGGCTTGACGAAGGTGATGTACTGAGATAAGATCTGCTCAAGGTCCCTGCCTCGCTCGCTGATGTCTCGTAGCACTGCAGGGAAGATGTAAGGTAGAATCAGGAGCTGAGACATGGATCGCTCCATCCCTCTTCCCCTCTGACCAGACACATAGGTATTTTGCCTGAAGTCTCTGTTTCTGGAAGCTGCTGCCCACATGTCTGAACACACCCCAGCCCAGCTACACGATTTAAACCCGCTTCCAACCCTTCCTAGGAGCCAAGGACTGGCTGACCTGACCAAGGGCTTTTCTTGGCCTCCCTCCCTTCTCAGCTCTGCAAGCCCATTCCAGCTGTAACCAGTGCCACCCCAGTCCTGAGCGTTCCCAGCCTCAGCCCTTGCATCTCTCCTGTCACTCTGCTCTGTACTTGGCCTAAGGACGGGGCATCCTCCCAGCTGTCCCAGTGCAGAGGTGCCCAAAGAATAGAAAAGCAGTGGCGTTCACCCATACACTCATTAAGGCGCGGTTTAACTCAGGTCTGCAGATGCGAGGAGAGTAAAACTCACCCAACCTACCCCGCTCTGCCTGGCTCCCTGTGCTGTCTCCAGCTGAGCGGGACGGGAAGGCAAAGCAGGCTCCCACAACCAGAGGCTGAGGGGGTGCTTGGAGGAGATCAGCTCCCGAGGAAGCCAGGACAGCAAGCTGGCCTCCTGTATGTTCTGCCGTTTGGGCCTCGTACCCTGTTTGCATGAGGTATTTGGGCCGTCGCCATCTCTGCTCTGAAGCCACTTCTGTGTGGACGAGTGCCCCAGTTCAGCAGGAATTCAGTCCACGGGTAAGAGCCAAAACAGCCCTGTGGCTGAGCAGACGGCTCTCGGCTCTCCCCAAGGGGCTGGTTGGCTTCTCCCCAGCACGCTAGCGCCTGGCACTGGCTTTGGAGTGAGACTTCTCCACATGCCAAGCAGAGCCAAGCCACGGCGCTGCCAGCCTGCGTGACGTGCTCGGCAGCCGTTGCCCGCGCGCTTGCGGGGCCAGGACAGTGCTGTTCGCCCAGTGCTGGTTTGGCACCATCCCTGCGGCTCTGTTTGCCCTTGGCCAGCAGCTTTCCAGCGTGCCCTTTCACAGCCCCGCGCAGGGGAGGCGATGGGGGGATGAAAAGGCTGGCAGCAGGATGTGTGCCAGCTCCCTGCCTGCTCCAGGATCGGCTCAGCCCAGTCCTCTCTAGCCAGCTCCTTGCCTTTTCCAGAGAGCAGGAGCAAGTCCCAGCTCAAACAATACAGAAAAACAGGCAAGGAAAATAAAAAAAAAAAGGCGAGACAGAGAGACTTTTGTTTCCCAGGTCCCACACCCTGTTTCTTGGCTGCTCTGGGGCAGGGAAGGAGCACAGCGAGGGTGTATGCGCAGCACACCCGGCCTGCGACAGCACGCGGACACAGGGTGAGTGCCCAGGCTGCAGGGGCTGGTCCTGACAGGGCAAAACTTTCCTGTCCGCTGCCAGGGCAGACTACAGCAGGGCAATCACCCCACAAACCAGTCAAGCACCCACTGTCTCGTATGTGGCCCCAAAGCAACGGTTCCCAGCAATCCAGGCTAAGACCACGCACCCTACCTAGAAGTATCACCCTCCTTGTGCCAAGGACAGATGGACACCCGTCCAGAGCCAGCAGGCACACATTACTCAAATCCGGCCCAAAACACGCACGCGACGCCTGACATGGTCTTTGTTTTACGGAAGCTGGCCGAGGACGGCGCAGCATGGGACCTCAGCCAAAACCAGCTTTGCATGGATCAAGCCGTTTGAGGCACCCGACAGACCTTGCTCGCCCCTTGCACTCTGGTAGCAGCGTTTTTCTGGGGACAGGTACCAAGATGAGGACAGCGCGAGTTGCACGCACTGATCCCCAGCACTATTGATTAACTGAACCGCCAGCTACATTTCCAGGAACCCCATCTCCCGCTGCTGCCCATTGCTGCAACTCTTCAGGACTTCTGGGAGAGCAAGATGACTCAGAGCCATGTTGCAATGCAAGATCCCGACTTTCGCTACAAGCCGCCTCCAGCTACATTTCAGGGACATGATGATACCTTCAGCACCTCACACGCAGGCTCTTCTTTCCCAGAAATGCCAGGGAGACATACAGTGAACAGATTTGCTGCTGCAGTGGTCCTACCAACTGCTGACGGCAGGCCAGGAGATGGCCAAGTGGTCAGTTCCCTATCAGGAGGCCGATGAGTAGCCTGAACTAGGAGACACCAGCACCTCAAACCAGCCTAGCTGCCCCTCTGCAAGGCTTTAGTGATTGATGGCAGGTGGGAGAAATACCCCAAGAATGGCCTGGGCCCATGTGGCTCAGGATCGCATCCAACAGCTGCAGCACAGCAGGGTTTAGCTCCGTACTGTGGTCAGCAGCTGGATGGTCTTACTTCTTAGTTAATGGGATCTCAACCAGTTCTCAAGCCCCGAGGGCACGGTTTTATAGCAGGTCCGAAGTGGTTGAACCACACGCTCCAGGATACGATTTGGATGCGCACACGGTCACATGGCACTGCAAACGCACAAGGCAACGCCTTGCCTTCAGAGAGCTGACGCAGGGCACTGCCAAAAACGCATGCTACCCCATGGCTGGGTGTGAACCCAAGTTCCTGCACAGCACAGTCTGCTTAAGGGATAATTCTGGGATCTTGCAAATGTGTGTCTGTGACCTGCTAATACATCTCCCTGCAACGGCTGTGCTGTCACCTCCCTGGATGAGTCACGCAAGAACAGTGGGCAGGGTCAAGAAGGATGCGTAGAAAGCAGCTTTTAATCAGCACTGATGACATCCCAACAGTGGAGGAGGCTGCACATGAGCAACAGTCCCATGCACACGAGCGGTCCCAGGCTGACGCACTGAGATGCGTTCCTCCTGTCACAGCACAGAGGTCTGGATGGGACCTCTCCTCTAAGTCATCCTCTGCATCCCCAGACACCCTGTGGAGGCTGTCGGAGCGAGGCAGGGGTAGGGACTGTTCAGACAGAACTGAATTCTGCCCCAAGAGTTCCCAACTGCTTTCTGAGTCACCCAGGAGGCTCAGGTGCTACATCAGTGACCCCACTCCTAAAGGCTGCTTTGAAATGAACGGCATCTCAAGCCACGCAGATCCTGCAGAGCTGAAGTCCCTCCTATGTCAGCTGGCAACCCATAGCAACCCATGCAGGGAGTCCTAGAGAGAGATACTGTGTTTTCTAGGGCTCTTTGTGACCAAAGCCATCGTCCCAGTGCCAAGTACTACAAAGAGGCTGCATGCTGCGCTGGCTGTGTTTGCACAAACCAAGATGTAAAACCAAACTCCCTAACTGCATCATCCCCGACGGACACCGTCGCACCCAAATCCCATCCTCGGAGCACACCCACACCCCTGAGCAGATCAGGCGGCACTGCCTTCTGATTGAGCTGTCGAGCTGCTTTGCCGTGCCCGCTGCAGCCTTCCCTGACGGTACCCGCCGACCGGCCGTAGCTGCTGTTCAGCTGGTGGCACAGGGCTGGTGCCACAGCACGCTCAGCAGTCCCATTGCTGCGTGCATCAAAGGAGGACTCCCAGACAAGGCAGCAAAACCCCACTGAATCTTAAGAGACACGGAGCAAGGTGCTCCCCACTGCCATAAGCTGCCCTGCGTGACATTCTGCACTGGGGGGGAAAAGCTCCCTGGCTCTTTGCTAGCAGCAGCACAGCTTTGTGCCAGTTCCAGTTCTGCTCTGGTCTCTGTCACCTACCCTCTACAACCAGCCACCCACACCAGTTAAGTGACACTTCGGTCCCCACTGCACAAGGCACATTCGGGCCTCACCTCTGCGGGACAGCCGGGTGTCTGCGTCCGTGTCCACAAAGAGCTTCATGCGGAATAGATCCCGCACTTCCTGGCTGTAGAAGGCCAGGATACCTTCGAAGAGCACCACGTCAGCAGGGTAGACTGTCACCGTCTCCTCTTTCCTAGCAGAAGGAAGGAGAGTCAAGATATGCCGGTGGGGGGAAACAAGGCAAGAGAGGTGGGGGGAAACAGCAGTGCTCCTAGGCACCGCTCCAACCCTGGGACATCACTGCTGCACCAGGGCAGCGACCGAGGAGAGGGCAGACCTACCCCACCGCGGTGGAGGGTATCCAAGGCATACGTACGCTTCCTAGAAGGACAAATGGCAGAGCAGGAAGCCGACTCGCCCTTCTCCCCCCACCTCGGCCAGCTGCTGCTTGCAAGTGTTACGTGCCAAGCCGTAAAGCCCAGAAAGCCTGTGCACGGCGCTTGACCCACAGGAACCTGCAAGGGCCAGCTCTGCTCCCCTGGGAACCGGGCAGCGCCTCCTGACACCACAGCGCTTTTGCAGGGAACGGAGCACGGTCACATCCACGACCAACAGCGCCATGCAAAAAACAAGCTGAACACATGCAAGGGAAGAGTTACAGGAGCAAGAACTGTTCTCCTTCTTCCGCGGCACTGTCGTACTCTTTGAGCACGGAACACTCGTTAAAGCTGCAAACACGGAGTTTACCGGGAGAGGAAATGTGGACGGGAGAAGAAAAGGGGGGGCATAACCTCCCTCCGCTGATGCCTGCACGTTACTGCATGGCTGTGCAGCTTTCCGGACCCTCAGACTGCGCCTGTATCCGCCCTGGATCCTCTAACCGCAGGGCTCGGAGCAGTTAGCATTGAAACTTTTGGTTGGCATGTTAAGCGCCTAAGAGCGGGCACGAGTGAAAGGGCAGGCGGTGTGGGATGGCAAGGCCGCGCGTTGCACCGCAGGGCGTCAGCGGAGGCACAGCAAGGCAGGGGCAGCTGCTAGACCTGGAATGGGAGACAAAGTCATAGACGGGAATCTGGACCGTCTTNCTAAGAGCGGGCACGAGTGAAAGGGCAGGCGGTGTGGGATGGCAAGGCCGCGCGTTGCACCGCAGGGCGTCAGCGGAGGCACAGCAAGGCAGGGGCAGCTGCTAGACCTGGAATGGGAGACAAAGTCATAGACGGGAATCTGGACCGTCTTCCCTTCCGTGATCTCTTTGAGCGTTTTCAC
>VZSC01015390.1:0-15224 GCA_013398225.1 Steatornis caripensis
CCTAATGCAGCCCAGGAGGCTGATGGACTTCTGTGTTACAAGGGTACATTGCTGGTATATGGTCAGCTTCTCTTCCTCTGAGGCTTCCAGATCTTTCTCTGCAGAGCTCTTTCCCAGCCATTTGACCCCAGCTTGTGCATGAGGTTATTACTCCCCAGGTGCCTGGCTTTTAATTAATTATTAATCAAATTAATCTGGCTTGGAAAGTGAAGAAAAATATAAATGGGGCACTAAGCATTTAGGCTTAAAACCCCTAAATGGTCATTGATTGCTTATTACTTAAAAATAATAAATAAATTCACCTTTAAAGAAGCAGAATTAAATATGAAAGAGAAATAAATACTTTTTCCACAAAGACAAATATCAGTTCTTCTATTAATCAGAGACACTCTGAAACTTTAAGGATTAGGATGTGATGTAATTTTGTTATTTTAAGAGCCACTTTATTAACTTAAACCAATTTATTTCATTTAGTAATTAAAATCAGAATGAAAATAAACTTTAAAATCAGCATTGTTCTATTGTAATTTAAAAAATCGTAATTTGACAGAAGTCTAAAGTAGGACTTGTTTCTTATTTCCAATTTTAAGTGAAAGGCTCAAGTTTTTGATAATTATTTTACTAGCTGGCTTATGGTTTTGCTGACTCTGGGATGTTCTCATCAGTCTTCAGGGATGGTAAGACATTACAAAACCTTTCGATTTTCTGTTCTTATCTTGGTTTTCTGATGATGACAAATATAAACCTAGACTTTTCAGAAATCTTGATTTATTTTGCTAAGAATCTGAGAGCTAGTTAAACATAATATTTGAAGCCTTACATTTGGAATCAACAAAGCTTAATAAATTCCAAGGATAAGGATTGAATTTGACAATAAAAACATGTTTTCCCTCCAGAAAGCGCATTTTATTTTAAATGCATTTTGTATGACATTTTTGAAAAATACTCTACATTCCGCTGTCTAGTTGAAGCTGAAATTGCATAATTTCATGTTACTTTTTCACTGTACTATGTGTGACATTTTTGCAACAGAAATGCATCATGTCTGAGAACAAGTCAAAATACTGGGAAAAAAGTCATTTCACCTTCACACACAACTTCCTTCTTATAAAAGAAATGAAAAAGATTCATACTTACATAAACTTTAATTCTGTATGAGGTCTAGAAATAAACATACTTTGTATGTCACTTCAATGTATAGCACTTTAAGAATATGGAAAACAATCAGATATGTAAAGCTAAGATTATTCTGTTTTTGCAGCAGAAACTTTCTTGTGCATTATATAGGGTTTCTGTGTTATACTTTCAAATTTTGGGGATTTAAAAGCTACAAGCATTTCTAGACAGAAGAGAAGAACTCTGAACAAAATAGGAAGAAGGGAAAAGATGGTCTTACTCTATTGAGTTTGTGTGGTAAGGTCTTGGTAGGGAGGGAGCTACAAAGTGGCTTCCCCTGTGTCTGATGATAGAGCCAATGCCAGCCAGCTCCAAGGCAGACCTGTGGCTGGCCAAGGCCGAGCCCATCAGCAACGGTGGTAACACCTCTGCAATATCATACTTGAGAAGGGGACAAAAACTGCTCCTGAAACAGCAGCAGAGAAAGGAGTGAGAATATGTGAGAGAAACAACTCTACAAACACCAAGGTCAATGAAGAAGGAGGGGAAGGAGGTGCTGCAGGCACCAGAACAGAGATTCCCCTGCAGCTTGTGGTGAAGACTATGGTGAGGCAGGCTGTCCCCCTGCAGCCCAGAGAGATTATTGGGGCAGCATATATCCACCTGCAGCCTGTGGAGAACACCATGCTAGAGCAGGTGGCTGCCCGAAGGAGGCTGTGACCCTGTTGGAAGCTTGCACTGGAGCACAGTCCTGGCAGGACCTGTGGACCCATAAAGAGAGGAGCAGGTTTGTTGGCAAGACTTGTGACCCCACGGGGGACCCATCTTGGAGCAGTCCGTTCCTGAAGGACTACACTCCGTGGAAGGGACCAACGCGGGAGCAGTTCATGAAGAACTGTAGTCCATGGGAAGGACTCACATAGGAGAAGTTCATGGAGGACTATTTCCCATGGGAGGGACCCCACGCTGGAGCAGGGGAAGGGTGTGATGAGTCCTCCCTCTGAGGAAGAAGGAGCTGCTGAGACGTGTGATGAACTGTCTGCAACCCCAATTCCCTGTCCCCCTGAGCCACTCTGCAGGAGAAGGTAGAGAAATCAGAAGTAAAATTGAGTCCATGAAGAAGGGAGGGGTGGGGGAAGATGTTTTTAAGATTTGGTTTTATTTCTCATTATCCTACTCTGTTTTGATTGTTAATAAATTAAATTAATTGTTCCCCAAATTGAGTCTGTTTTGCCCATAATGGTAATTGGTGAGCAATCCTCTCCCTGTCCTTATTTTGACCCACGAGTTTTTTGTTTTCTCTCACCTGTCCAGCTGAGGAGTGGAGTGATGGACACCTGGTGTCCAGCCAGGGTCAACCCACCAGAGTGGATTTCCTATTGCCCTGGAAAGAATGCTCGGTACTACTCCCTACTCCAACATTTCTTCTGTTTGTTTGTTTAGATTCTTTGCTGTTGTTGCTCTGACACTAAAGAGGCATGGTTAAAACAGAGGGGGAGAGAAAATCCCATACCACCAGAAACTACAGTCTCTTTCATATTCTTATTCAGTCACATAAATCTTACATTTTTTCTACATTCAAATGTTACCTCCCCTCTTCTAATTTGGTTTGTCAGAGCATAATTATCCAGGTGCAAAGTGACCTTGCTAGCAGAACATACAGAGCTTAAGAATATAAAACAATTATTAGCTGTCTACCATGCACAAAAGATAGCTAGGATTTAATAGACTAATCTGCTAAGCATTCATGTACTTGCCTCCCTTGACAAGGTTCCAAAAGAGCATTTCTTGTCCAGGCAGGCATCAGTCAGGAGGGAAGCCCTCACAGCTCCCTGAAATTATTCCCCACGGTTGAGCTGCCATCCCTTTTCTGTAGGGATATCAGTGGTGACCTCGATGACTCAGACCTGGAAACCCAGCAAACACCCAGCTAGAACCCAACTAGCACCCATGTTTTTATTTTGTTTTTCCTTTAGGATTATATATATTTTTCAACATGGGTGCTTCTCTGTCTTGAATCCTTCAGCTAATGACAATCTCTTTCTCAACTCTCCTACCTCTATCTGTAATTTTACCTTTCTTATCCTTTTGTGTTTTTTTCCCCACAGCTTCATCTCAGAGCTTTGCAATTTTCTCAGAAGTTGGAGCAAACGTTATCCTGTTGAATGACATCTAAACCAGTCCTTGGGCCCTCGGCTCTCGGGCCACTGAGTCTCATGGAAGGGGGTTTACAGAGGGCCTTGCAGAGAGAGTGGGTTACTGTGATGGCCAGAAAACAGAAAACGTCCACCCCAGTATATGTACCTATGCATGCATGTCTGTATTTATGTAAATTAGATACTAACGTATTCCCTCAGGGAGACTGAACTTACTCTGACTGAGATAGAAAAGTTTCCCTGTTTCATGTGCAAATGGTAAGTGGTGGTAGCACCAAGCTCCACCTTATGGAGGCTTCAGTGCTGCAGATGTATTCTAGATTTTATCACAATACGTCTAGATTGTGTACCTCTGCTCTGAGAGAGATTGTCTCCAGCACAGATGAATCTAGGGAAGTCCAAGGTAAAGGAAATACTCTGTAAAATTTTCACAGATCAGTGTCCTAATATTTCATTCATATTAACTCTTTTCCTACTGTTGACACATACCCAAGACTTTGAAAAAAAGCCCATAACTGAATAGCAGGCTCCTAACCTAGATACCACAGTATGATAGGATCCTGTACAGGATGATTCAGAACATCTGCCTAAATTAGAAATCATTAAATATGAATGTAACTTTTAAATATTTTTCATGCTTTGGATGGAATTTCTAATGACTGTAAAGCAGCAAAGACTGGAGCTGCATATGTCTTTCACCTGCAGATGATCATATTCATATTCAAATTTGACCATGTTATTTAGTCTTTTATTACCTTAACTTAGTTTGAGATTTAACAACTGCAGTAAGCATTTTTATTTAGCTTTCTTGGTTTTGCTGAGGAAGTGAAAAGGTCCAAAAGGGAAGAGGATTTTGTAGACATCAGCTGGAGGTACGTAGTTTCTATAGATAAACCTGACATGTGGTAAATTCATCCACCTGAATATACATATAATCTTATAATTCTTCACCATTTTCACTCATGTCAGGTGAGTTACCCCCTTTTCTTTAACACTAGAAGTTAAAAGTAAATCTAATCCTCTATTAATAACTTTGGCACTGCATTCCTTCACAATCACCACATATATGCAAGAGAAAATAATGAACAGAAACAGCTAATTTAAAAAGTTTGCTGATTCATGAAATCCCTAATGTATCTAGAAATGTATCTATAAGACTGTTGTGTAATCTTCTGTTTCAATGTAATTTGAAAGGCATTCCTATGCTTTTTGTGATTCTATTCACATTAACTTACAAAAAAAAAAAAAAAGTGTGAACCATAGAAATCGTGGCAGTCCCCAAGGTCCTAAATACATTTTTTGATCATTTTGGGAGCCTTCCAAAAACCTCAGAAGACAAAATAAAATCAATAGTCAGGATATTCCTCTCTAGGTTCACTCAAATATTATCTTAGGAACCTCTGTGAAGCAAACAGGCGAATTTATTTCAGTTTTTTTCATTCTTCCATCTGAAAATCTTGCATATTAGTTCAGTGAACATCATTAGACATATGCTCTGACAGATTTGGCAGATGTTTAATATGAAGATGCAGTATCACAAGATGTAGACTAGCTGAAGGACATATACAATAATTTCTAGTCACTTAACAGTGCCATGGAGTCACCACAAAATAGACAGGGCAGACACTTAAAACGAGATTTATTTAACCAAAATTACTCAGCACTCTGCCAAATGGTAAACCACAAGTTTGGACATCAGGCACAAATAATACTACAGAGCCAACTGTAAATTTCCTAAGTTTTTCTCAAGCAATCCTTTAGAATAATGACCAAAAATGCACAATCACTAACCTATAAAACAAGGGCTCTCAGTCCCAGGGAACTTAACGCTGAGTGGTGTTCCAACCCAGGGGCAGAGTCGCTGACTGCAGACCCACTGCTCTAAGGATTGACTCAACTATGTCCTCCAATTGGACTCTGTTTATACCCTAATTGAGTCTGATCTGAGGTCAGTCCTGACTGGCTGGGGATCTCATCCTGCATTGACTGTGTGCCTGGAAACAGTCACCGTACGTGCGTGAAAAAGCAAGGAAGGTGTATGAAAAAAACAAAGTAACCAGGTTTCAACAGTCAGGAATTCCTGGTCTTTATCAAGTCTTTAGAAAGCCATGGTCTTTGCCAGGTCTTTCCAGGTCTTTGTCAGGATGGATGCATCTGCCACACAATCCACCCTATACCCACAGTCATGACTTGACTGATTTCTTTGGAGTGGTGGTACAGTCACCTCTTGCCTCCAAAGTTTGAAGGGAGAATAGTCTCAATGATCTTTAGTGCTCATTGTGGATCATCATTCTTCAATTATTTTAATATCCAATATGCAAACAAATTTTAAGTGATTATACTTTGCCGTTAACACATATTTCACTACCACACAGTAATACAGCTTATTACAATACGAATTACAATAATCCTAACTACAATTATTGTTAAAGATTGGAGGAGCCTGGTCATTCACCCTGGCAAGAAAAATTCAAACATATAAAAAACTTTCCCTAACCAATTAGTCCCCAGTATAGCAACTGTTTCTTCTGAGTCTTTTGCCACTTCCTTCATTTTGTTGATCTGATCCTAACATAGCATTGACATGTTCAGGTTGTGGATGCAGCACTTGTCTGTCGATAGGTTTAAGACTCCACATACACCTTTCTTCTTTAGCAACATCAAATCCAATACAGCATCAGTGTTACACTGAGCACCATATCCAGCACCTCCCCACCAAACATTAGAGCATAGTATAGTGTGGTTCCAACCTCCACCCCGTGATGTCATCAGTGAGCAGGAAAAATGTAAGTTCATCATTCGGGTGAAACCTACAACCATTTTTGCCACCACATGGTCATCCAGGTCCTGGTTGTCACAATTGCCAGTAGGAGCACTATGGCAGTCCGCTTTTCCATTGTCCTGTAAGAAAACACAGAGCTGGCCTCAAATTTGAAATCGGGCTTCAGGGTTGGAAGTCAGGAATTATCCACTGCGTACTAATACGGTGGATCTTTCCACACCCATCCAGGGCTTGCCAGGCATATAAGCTTCTGGGTTTTGCCAAGATGATGGGTACAATGCCAAAGGAGAACAGCTTCACCATGACAGGTTGTCCAACATATGTCAATAGTGGGGACTGGTCCCTTTTATTGTCTGGTATAGGATCGACATCTATTAATGGTCCTGTAGAACAAAAGTCTCAAATTTTGAGGTTTTCATAACTTCCCAAGTGGTTGATAACCAGTTTTGCTGCAAGACATTGGTATGTCTTTTAATCAGGCTGTTGGTTTGTTTGACTATTCCTTTAGTCTGAGGATAATATGGCATATGGAACATCCATTTAATGCCTTCCTTCTGAACCCAGTCTTGCACCACTGTGGCCATAAAATACAACCCATTATGACTTTGAAAAAAAAAAACCCATGTCCTTAACACCTAAAGCAGGCATCCATGGGTGGGTTGCTGCCTGGATTGTCATCACCACTGACATTATACTCAGTACACCAGCAGTTAAGAGAGGAGTTTTACAATTCAAATTTCTATAAGAAATTGTTAAAAGCCATTGCCCATCAGGCTCACAAATCAGCCAGACTGGGGAGTTATAGGGAGAACAGATAAAGTTTATTATCTGTCTTTTTTCAAGATCGTTAATGACTTCTGTAATGCCCCGTTTCACTACACTTGGCAAGGGATGTGGGAAACACAGATTACTTTGGATGATAGCAGTTCGGGAGCAAGCTGCAAGGTTCTAACATGAGCAACTTCCAGCCCACTGCTTCCAAAACTCCACACACTGCCATTGGGCAGGTGCCACCACTCACCACTAAAATATCGAATCCTAGTATGTTGCCCTTATAACAGCTCTGGGCAACCTCCACTGCCATCATCCACTTTTCCCCAGGCATCCAAAACTGGGTTTGGACTACTAGCTCTCCTCTGCATGCATATACCGCTACTATGTTGACAGCTTTTCTCAATTGTTTCATTCTGAGCTTGTCTGCCTGCTGCTTGTTTAAAACACTGATTTAGCCTCCTGTGTCAATTAAGAACTCTAAACTTATCCGCTTCAGACTCACAGGTATATGTATGTAAGGCTACTTGTCAGCAGGCCATTGGAAAGATTTTACCATGTGAAGTGGGTGGCCAAACCCCAAACCACAACCTCTGTTTTTTTAATTCTTTCGGTTTCTCTTGCAGGGGTATGAAAGGGTTACCTGTGTTATAATGCAAAGTAGCAGTTGCCCATTTTTCTAGTTTTCCCCTCTAGCATTTCCATCACTTTCAGGATGTGGTCAGCGGGTAGCCCGTGCAGCGCTGCCCAGGCTAACACCTTTCTACTAAAGTGCATTCCTTCTTGGACCATAGGTTCCGTTCACTTTACCTCAGGAGGATTCAGACTCCTGCAGGCAGTGATCAGGGTGAGGTTTGCAACTTGTCCCAGCTCTATAACGCAACCCGGTACATGATTGACTGGTAATCTGCCTTCCCTATTTCTCCCAGCTTGTGCAAAAACCTGGCTTGGAGTTCACTGAGCTCAAGTCCCGACCAGGGGATAGTATGGACAGTGGTGGTGGGGGTTCCCACCATGCAATCCCATGTGCCTCTCTCTTTTAATAAGGGTTTGCACTGCTTTTCCCTCCAATTCCTCAATTTCCTCAGAACTGTTTTCATCAAGGTTTCCCAAAATATCTCCATCTCATTCTTTGGGGTCTGCACCCATGGTTAAGTTTCAGATTTGGACAACACTTGGGGACTTTTTTGTTTATGCTAGCATAATCTCATTTTTTTGTTCCACGGACACATCTGCTCTCTTTCTCTTTTCAGTTCTCTCTTCAAAGAATCTACTTCTAATTCTAACATCCCAGAATGTTCCTGCATCTAAATTACACAGACACCTAGGATGACACACATATTTACTTCATCACTGCTATCCTAAAAACTTCCATGGCTTTGTTCCAGTCTTTCCAGGAGTGCCTCTGGGTCAGATCACTTCTCCTTTGCTTGTTGTATGTCTTGGGGAGAAGGGGCACAACTGTGTTTCTGTAGTAATTCCTCTATTGACATCCTGCTGACTACGCAAGAGTCGCAAGGCACCCACAAAATAAACAGGGCAGACACTCAAAATGAGATCTATACTAACTAAAATTACTTAACACTCTGTCAAACAATAGTAAATAGTAAGTTTGAATGCCAGACGGGAATAATACTACACAACTAGCTGTAGAATTTCTGTTTTCTCAAGAAATCCATTAGAATTATGACCAAAAAGGCACACCACCACCTATAAAATGAAGGCTCTCAAACCCAGGGAAGTTACCTCCAGCGGCATTCCGACCTGAGGGCAGAGTCCCCACCTGCAAACCTGGTTCTTTGAGGAGACTGACTCAACTCTGCCCTCTAACGGGGCTCACTTTATACCCTGTTCGAGTCTGACCTGTGGTCAATCCTGATTGGCTGCATGCCTGGCAACAGCCTCCGTAAGGGCACGAAAAAACATCTTAAATGCGTGAAAAAACAAAGTAATAAGGTTTCAACAACTGGAAAGCCACAGTCTTTAACAGATCTTTGGAAAGCCCTGATCTTTGTAAGGGCAGGTGCATCTGCCACACATGATACTTCCTGAAATCTGAGCAGTTTTCTCTTCTGTTATATTCACTTAAAGCAATTAAGTAAAGCAATGTCTTCTTTGATTTTCTGAAGAATGGAGTTTTGAAAGACAGTGTAAATTTAATTCTAAATTGTTTCAGCTTCATTTATTCCTGTTTAGAGACATTTTTTCCTTGCAGATTTGAAGTGTCATTTTTTGAGATATGTACTGCTTCCTTTTAAATAACATAAGCAATACTGAGAAAAAATATGCCTGTTATAAATGGAAAAAGTATATAAACTTTTGAATCTAAATGAGACTATATTTTTTTCCGGTCACAAATCTTTGTGTAAGAACTAAAAATCTGTATTATGCTTCTGATTGATAGATTTTCAAATGTGAAGCTCTGTTTTGTCTGACACATGTAAATTTCTGGCAACCATATATGCCATTAAGATTCTACAGTGTATACATGGTAATATTTCTCTAGCAGTACTAATACTGTTTTAGATACTTCTTCCAGTGTTGGTTCAGCTAGCAGCTTTAGAGAACCTCAGTATTGTTTGTATAGGCATTTTAAATACTATATTGAAAATATCTTCTTGGAGCCTGGGAATATTTTGTATTAATAAGAAATTTCCCAAGAGCACCTATGTTCTAAGAATGAAAATCACCCTTCCCTCAGCTTCTAGAAGATTAAGGAAAGGGGAAAACGGGATTCACACAGAGCTTAATTTAAGCAAGGGCAACAGAATTTTAGTACGGATTTTCTTTTTTTGATACTACAGTTTCTATTGTTGCTACACATATTGTACATATATTAGTATATCTAGCATATATTTTGATGCTGCCGGACATTTTTTACATCTGTGTTTTCATATATACACCCAAATGGTTTTAAAGCCTTTTTTTTCACATTTCTAGTGCTTTTCTTTTCCTTCTACTCTAATTTTATCACACATTTGTTTGTTAATCTCTTTTTTTTTATTGTGCATGTGTTCCCCTGCGAGATCCTTGCCTATTCATAACACTCCTGTAAGATGTAAATGCATCAGACTTTAAGGCCACAGAATGCAACGGAGCTAGCTGTCACTTTTTAGAAGTTCCTCCAGAATTTCCGATTTCTAGCGTTCTGATATATCTTTAAGTTGTTGTGATTATTTATGCTGTTATTCATATGCTTTGCATTTTTCATTCCCTATTTTATCCAACTTCAGTGGATAAATGAAGAGGAGAAAGATAAACTTTTTTTTTTTTCCTTTGGAAATAGAACAAGTGAGTTACAAGTAACAGGACAAATTCCTTGCCTCAGAAAAATTCTGCTTTTCTCACACTTCAGCTTGGTACTTCACATGAAAAATATATTCCAGCTCTCTTCTTCCAGTGACAAAGACTGGGGTCAGATGCTCAAAGACTGAATGGCCTTTTAGGATCCTATGCTCGATCTCTCCCTAAATGTGAACAAAAGCCCATTCTCTCTTCGCATTTAACATTCCTGTATATGAAGTGTGTTGCTTGTTACAGTAGTTTCCTCTAGCTTTAACTGCAATTATGTAAACCTACTTGAGGTGACATTTCCTACTTCCTCAATTCTACTGATGTTTCTCCTTTATGATTCGCCTTTCTAGAATTATGAGCCAATCACTATAATTATTTGTGTAAAGATTATGCTAAAAGGTTGTATCAGTGAAATTTCAACTAGTAGATTTATTTTGTCTACTTTGTTATATTATTCTTATGAACATTAGACTTTTAAGTTACAAGAGTTTGTAAGTGTTAACTTGTAAAAAGTGACACAAGGTGTAAAAATGTGGTAGGTATCTTCCAAAACATTGTTTCTGAAGGTTTACAATAATTTTGTGACTTGTCAGTAGTTGAATTTTGTCTAGAAGACCATATACAAACTTCAGAATTTTTTTTCAGTTAGTGGTAAATTCATTTTTTTTGAAAAATACACAAAGATTATAGTATCGTAGTCAAAAAGCAAAATTACAAATTAAAAAGTCTTGCAAATACACGTAATGTAAAAATAGTTGAGAATTTTCAAAACTAAGAAATTCTGCAATTGATTCATAATTAAAGGCTTTCATAAAACTTAATGTGAGAGTATTTTCAGTTTCATCTTAACTTTGTTACTTCATTTCAACATATGGAAATGGAATGTTAGCTACATCTCTTAATGCACACATATCATTGGTAGACAAGTGCAATCAGTTAGCAAAATTGTTGTCTGTGTAAAAATAATGCTGTTCTGTATTCATTGCATGCATATTTATATCCAAAAACTGGAACTGTGAAAAGGAATTTCGCAGCACTGCAAAGGGGGATCATGAATTACTTACAGTAAATCAAATTTTATAACCCTCCTCAATCTTTCATAAACTGTATCTTTCTATTTTATTTGATACTTTATCCAGAGACTTAAATCAGTGTAAGTCAGGGAAATCTCTTAAATTCCTGAAAGATTTGTAGGAGTACATGAAGAAACAGTTCTCACAGCAGCTTTTGCATTTGATGTAGCTGTAAGACTATTGATATCCTATAAGTATTTCATATTTAAGAGGAAAGGAGCCAGATTTTCTGAAATGCTCCTTTTATTCTGAATTAAGACTAGTAGGAGTTGTTAAGAAATGTTAAAAACTTCTGAAACTCATTCATTGACTTGGGCTTACCATCCTCACTGTTTCTGCATACACAGAGCAAAATATATAACAACAATTGAAATGTATGAAAGTCAAAGTGTAGGTCATAGTGGAGGAATGTCAATGTTTCCTCAGAAGAGCTTCTGGACATTGGAAAACTGAGAAAAGTTCAGAGAGGAAATCCTAGAACAATTAAAATCCTTGAATATCATCTTTACCGTGAAGGTCCTAGAGAGCTTACTTATGGAGATAACTTCAGGGAACACTAAGACATGACTTTATTGTAACTGTAGACATAGCTAAGAGGTTTATTTGTTTGTTTATTAAGCTTGACAGACAAAGGCATAATAAGGAAAAAGAAGTTCCTGGAAGGATATATATCTTCAAAAAAACCCCATACACTTCCACTATCGTCAATAAAAGGGAATATAAAGAAGTCACAGGAAACTGGCCTTAGAGCCAAGTATTTAATTGAGACAAGAGTATGAAGAAGCAATTGTTTCCTTCTGTCTCTGACTGACAGCTGTAAGAGACTATTTGCAAGAAGTATCCCTTGTATGTCTTCATCTTCATATTCCTCCAGGTTATGCCTTGCTCACAGCCAATTAAGCTTCCCACTTAACAAGGCACAACCTGGAGTTATTGTGTATGTAATCATCCTTGTGGTTTTCTGAAGAGAGTTTAATGCCAAGAATTACAGGATACTTGTGACGTTACCTTCTACCACACTTAAAGCCTGAATTATGTGTTGTATTTGTTTAAATATATATTTCCAAGTATATATTAGCATATTCCTTCAGGAAACATAAAACAATGTGAAAATTAAAAAAACAAGGTTTCAATCATATTAGTTTTATTTGATAATTTTAAATTGAAATAACTTTCTTAATGAGAAAAGAAAGCATTCATGTAATATGTCATTTGCTGGGATCTATAATGTCTTGATAGCTCTTGAATTTAATAACACATGAAGAAATGTATTACACATGACACATGACAAAGCATTCAACAACACAAAATGCTTACATGTAAAGATAGTAAGAACGTGTGTGTGTCGCGGGGGAGAGTGGTTAAGGTTTAACTGTCGCTCAAAGAATCACCACCACAGATATGAGGGAAAGGTGATTTTTAATATGAGTTTGTAAAAAGCGCGACTTTACAGAATTCGATGGCAAGATTCACTCTATTACTTACTGTGTGAAGGGAATGTGAAGGGGAATTGGGTCAGAGTGGTGCTTAGGTGCAACTGTCACAGTGAATGGCGGGGGAGGGGGGCACAGAGAGAAGTGATTTTTACAGTGGTCGGATAGGGGAAACTGAGTCAGGGTCGAGTTGGAGTGATGTATACAGGGTTTAGGGAAAAGGGTATAAGGAGTGCCCTCCCGTTGAGTCACAAGGTTCAGAAAGGACCCCCTTGCTTTCTAAACTTCTCAGAGTAGTCTAGGTGCAGCTGAATCCAATCCTAGTTCCAGACTTGGTCAACGTTTTTTGTCTAATAAAGGGGTAAGGAAAACCTCCCGTTGAGTCACAAGGTTCAGAGTGGACCCCCTTGCTTTCTAAACTCCTTCTCAGAGGAGTCTAGGTGCGGCTGAATCCACTCCTAGTCCCAGACTTGGTCAACGGTTTATAACTAAAGGAGTGTAGTGTGGGGATTTCAGTGAAAGTGATTTAACATGTAAGTATGGGTCTCATAACAATCAACAGTAACAATAAATGATATCTTAACACTACTGAAGTAAATAACAAACTAAATTAGTAGTTAGTAATACTTATTCAATAATCAATAATCAGCAGTTATGACAACTTAGTTAACGATTTGAAGCTTCCTAACTTAAAACACATGTATACACACACATACAGACACACACACACACACAGATACAGAGGTTAACCTTTGTTTAAGATGTTAAATTTGGTACCCAATATCCTTCGAAAATCACACAGGGTCAGGAAATAGTGAGCTACACACTATTTCATCCTGTGAAAATACTTCGCGAAAATCTAAACGCAGTGACTTACTCACTTTTTCCTTCGCTGGCGTCTGTCAGGGAAGGATCCAAATACCTCGCGGAACCTCGCGAAAACTGCTCTGAGAGGCGTCCCAGCTCAGAGGGAGATACACGGTCACAGCCTGCTGTGGTCCCGGAGAGCTCAAAGGGTCTCGCTTTAGAACCATTATTTATAGAATCGCAAGATTATTGACTTTGGTCAATGTTATCATTTCGTGGCCATAAGTCTTGTCAGATAATTAGTCTTGGCATCTCTCAGATGTGGGCTGCGACCCATGCAGGAGAAGATTTAGGTACGTTTCCTGGGTAACAGGAGTTCTGGAGATGGTCAGGGAGCGCCTAATCACTTCAACTCACTGTGATTGCAGCAGGAGTTCCAGGTGCAGTTAGGGAGTGCCTAATTATCCCAACTGGCTGTGCTCATCCCAGGACGGAGAGGTACCATATTACTTCATATCTTGGCTCACTGCACCAACAGGCAGGGTCGTAGAGTGCCCAATTATCCCAGCTCTTTGTTCTTATATGCTGATGAATGATCTGACATTGCAATGCGGCTTGTTAGTAGGGGGAAGCGGGGCCTAAACCACAACAGTGTGGTAATGAAAATCAGACTGTTTTTCTGTATTCACAATTTCAATATTTAGTTAGGAAAAAAAGCCAATTTTATGCAACGTTTTATGAATGCTTGAGTTTCAGTTTTTGATGTCTATTTCATTTTTTTAATGAAACATTAAACTATCTTTTTCTCATTGTTGAACAGTATTTGAAGTATGTGAGAATATCTCACATACTGTAACTGTAATGATTGTAAAATAATACAAGACAATTCTAAACTATTTTGCAAAGATAATACTAACTTTAGAAGTACTGGATTGTATAGTGTTCTAACTGATGACACAGAAACATTTTCTCTTCTGGTAATACAAATATTAGGTTAATTGTACTTTTATTGAAAAGAATGGTTACCTTTTCATTGATCCCAGCAAAAGAAGTATGGAGCCCTTATCCAAAAATAGTTAGAAATTTTAAAAATGCTTATAATCTGAAATATCACCTAAGAACATAATGTACATATTTAACATTAATAATTTTATGCTTCTCATTCTCTCTCCAATATACAGGAGAAAGACGAATTCTATGTCAAATTGCAGTATATGTGACATTGACAATAAGTTTGTATTCCATCACAGAGGAAGCATTTTGGGGTCACACAAAATATAGGAAACATCAATTGATGCTTAAACATTTGAATATTATTATAAAGGAAAGCCAATATGTTACAGTATAAAACTGGGCTGGCAGCAGCAGGCAGGAGCTGGATTCAGGAATGCATGGATCGGGATCGAAGGCAGAAGAATCAGACAGAGTCCTCCTTGGATGCCGGCCATAGAAGAAGAAGAGCGAGACCCACGTGATCCCTCAGCTTTATACTGAGTATGACGCGTATGGGATGGAATACTCCCTTTGGTCAGTTTTGGGTCACCTGTCCGACCAGCTCCTCCCCACCGCAGGGTCACAGGTGTGACCACTTCTCTGCTCTTTCAGTTCCGGTGCACAAGAAAGTTAGCAGAGGCAAGCATTGATCTCGGTCTCCATAGGGATAACTATAAGCAAGAGCCTTTCTGCATACCATTCTTACTGATGTTCCAGCACTAACTATAAACACCGAGCCTTATCACTGCTAGAAGCAGCTACTGTCTGGAAAAACATGCAGCTAATTTCAGAGAGTGCA
>VZSC01015390.1:29770-52556 GCA_013398225.1 Steatornis caripensis
CAGTCATGCCATCATAGAAGGCTACCAGATTGGTCAAGCATGATTTCCTCTTGGTGAATTCATGTTGACCACTCCTGATAGGCTTCTTCTCTTCCATGTGCTTTGAGATGACTTCCAGAATGAGCTGTTCCATCAGCTTTCCAGGGATGGAGGTGAGACTGACTGGCCTGTAGTTTCCCAGGTCCTCCTTCTTGCTCTTTTTGAAGATTGGAGTGACATTGGTTTTCCTCCAATCCTCAGGCACCTCTCCTGTTCTCCACAACTTTTCAAAGATGATGGAGAGTGGCCTGGCAATAACATCTGCCAGCTCCTTCAGCTCTTGTGGGTGCATCCCATTGGGGCTGATGGATTTGTGGGTGTGCATTTTGCCTAAGTGGACTCTGACCCAATCCTCCTTAACCATCGGGAAGTCTTCATTTCTCCAGGCTTTCTCTCTTATCTCCGGGGACTGGGAATCCTGAGAACCAGCCTTAGCAATGAAGACTGAAGCAAAGAAGACATTCAGTATTTCTGCCTTTCTGTATCCTCTGCCACCAATATGCCCTCCTAATTCAGCAGTAGGCCCACATTCTCCCTAGTCTTCCTTTTGCTACCAATGTACCTGTAGAAGCCCTTCCTGTTGTCCCTGACCTCCCTCACCAGCTTCAGTTCCAGGTGGGCCTTATCCTCCCTCGTTGCATCCCTGCATGCTCTGACAACATTCCTGTATTTCTCCCAAGTGGATAGTCCTTTATTCAACATCCTGTACATTTCCTTCTTCCCTTTGAGTTTTTCTGAAAACTCCTTGCTCATCCGTGCAGGTCTCCTGCCTCCTTTACTTAACTTCTTTCTCGTAGAGATGCACTGATCTTCAGCTTGGATGAGGTGGTTCTTGGATATTAGCTTGAGTACTAACCCATGGAATTCTTCCAAGTAGGTCTTTGAAGAGGGTAAAGTTAGATTTCCTGAAGTCCAGGGCTGTAATCTTACTTGTTGCCCTGCTTTTTCACACAGGATCTTGAACTCCACCATCTCATGGTCACTGCAGCCAAGGTTCTCCCCAACCTTCATATCCCCATGTTTCAAATAATTCTGTGTTTTATCTGATTCTCAAATCATATACTTAATTGTACATTTGACCAGAAAACTAAAACCACAGCCTGTTCCTAGACTAGCCGTTTTGCCTTAGCACAGGATCATGACATGGAGAAGCTGAGCCATTTGATGGTCACTCATGACAGCTGTAGGACAGCCAGAAAATAGCTGAATTTAATATCTTATTTAAAAATAACTTTTATGAATGAGATTGCCATTTATCCAATCTACAACCCACCATGTGGACTGTTTATCTTCAACTGAATTTTTTAATGGATAAATATTATAATCACTAGACATTTATTCATATGGAAATATTCCTGCTCAAAAGTCAACGCTTTGTATGTGGGTATATATTTTGATGTTACATCACTTCCCATCCATTCAAGCAAAGATAACAGGACAGGTAGTCATTACACGTCAGAAGTACTAAAAAAGTTTAACTGCAGAGAAGTACTTAAAGAGTTTAACGGCAGAACTGTTTCTTTCCTTAACATAGAAAATATGAAGGCTGGATCGATGATTTTAAGCACAGCCGTATTTTAAATCTGTTCTCATTCTAAAATCAGTATCAGTAGAAACACAAATACAACATGCAATTTTATATCAATGTATGTATCTAAAGAACAAATCTAAAATTACTATCATTCTTAACACTATGTAGAATTCAGTGGAGGTAATGATACTGACTTCATTTTAAGTTGTTTCTTACTGAAATTTAATGGTAGTTTAAGTGTAAATCATAGATTATGTGATTGTCATTCAATGTTTGTATGTTTATGTATGTAAAAATAAATGCATCATTGAAATAGTTCCTGCATAGAGCTTACCAGTTATATGTATATATATGTATATATAGTATATGAAGAAATAAAAATTTGTTCTTTATTTTTACATTTTGTGATTGATTTGCAATAATGTCAGATTCATCAGCTGATTTCTGTAAAATGAACAGTTTTAAATCCAGAAATAACAACTCTTCTGCTTGGGTTATGACTGGTTTCTCTTCAGGAGGAGTGATATTTCTCATTTTGCACATCACATTTTAAACTGCTAAAAAGACAGTAAAATTGCAGAAAATTCAGATGAAAAAAACAAAATTATATAAAAAACTGAGGAAAGACTAGGATGACACGGTCTGTTGTAAGAGAAAGTAAAACTGTCTGTAGAGTTACAAAAGGCTCTCATAGGAACAAAAATGACCATTTGTCTGAGATGATAGCAGAAAAGCTAACAAGCTCCACAAAAAAAATTCATTTACTTGCACCCCAGGCAAAACTTTACTCATGAAACTTTGGAAAATGTGGAGTTCAGCATTGAACCTAATAATGCTGTGCTGACGGGTATGAGGTAAGCATATGTCTCAATAATTTAAAAACAGTATAAATATTTTATTTATATGAGTTGGATAATTATGACTGATGAAGATAAACAGTGTGGACAATACTCATTATTTGACTATCAATGTATTTGGAAAAAAATAGATAACAATTATATCTGTAATTAAAATAGNGTAAGCATATGTCTCAATAATTTAAAAACAGTATAAATATTTTATTTATATGAGTTGGATAATTATGACTGATGAAGATAAACAGTGTGGACAATACTCATTATTTGACTATCAATGTATTTGGAAAAAAATAGATAACAATTATATCTGTAATTAAAATAGAAAAAAATAAGATACTAAGTCCCTATAAATGTTGTTGTTAAATTAAATTCCTTCACATCTTTTTCAGTTGGTATTTACATTGTCATTTTAAGCAGAAGTGCTTAAAGTTATGTATTAGAAGGTTGAGTACAAGCTGGCTTTTTACACTCATTTTACGAATTACAAAACAATGAATTTTCAGTAACACCAGCCTTTTAACACGAAGTATTAGATTTTAAAAAAAGGTTTCCTAAAACATATATTCAGGATTCTTTCTACAGTCAGTTTGAGGTATGCAGGCAGAGCTGGTTCTAGGAACAAAGAATTTGGGCAATTGCTTTAGATTTAATGGTGACCTGTTACGCCAAGTTATGTAGTCTGCATTTGTTTAATTCACTCATGCTTATTTAGCCTCCAATTTAGTTTATCCATTTTTTGCTCAGAAGACTGACAAAGACTTTTCCTTCAGATAGTCCTATGGATGCAGCAAAGTGCTTCAAATCATGGTGTTAATACCTGGTCTTGGGATGCTTAGCAGAAGACAGCAAACCTCAAGAATTTCTAACATTTCACTCCATATTCAGAAAAGCAGTTTTACTTCATGTTTTTTTTTTTTCTGTCACTTCATAATTTTGGTTCATTCATTAACTGGTATTAATACTATGAGAAAGATTTGACAAACATTTCACCTGCTTTATTAAAATGAAAATGTAGAGGAGTGAGAAAGCAGAAGGAAAAGGAAAATCTAACATTAAAACAATCTCCCCCCCAAAAGAAGCTTACTTATGATTTACTGATGTTAACACTGTTTTAAACAACAATCAAACTTGTGACATGTTGGATCTTAGGAAACTGGAGTGTGATGCAGCAAAACTTAGCAATGATTTATTGTTCTTCAGTTACACATTACTTCCAGTGCTTCTTTTCCATTCACTGTCTATCCTAAACATTCATCATATCACAGAATCACAGAATACATGAGGTTGGAAGGGACATCTGGAGGTCATCTTGTCCAATTCCCTTGCTAATGCCCGATCACGTATAGCTGGTTGCCCAGGACCATGTCCAGATGGCCTTTGACTATCTCCCAAGGACAGAGAGACCACAACCTCCCTGGGCAACCTGCCCAGTGCTCAGTAACCCTCACAGTAAGATAGTGTTTCCTGAAGTTTAGATGGAGTTTTCTGTGTTCCTGTTTGTGTCCATTGTCTCTGGTCCTGTCACTGGGCACCACTGAAAAGAGCCTGGCTCTATCTTATTTGTGTCCTCCCTTCAAATGTTTACATACATTCATAAGATCTCACCCCTCGCTTCTGCAGGCTGAACAGTCCCATCTCTCTCAGCCTTTCCTCATAGGAAAGATGCTCCAATCCCTTTGTCAACTTTACTGGACTTCCTCCGCTATGTCTATGTCTCTCTTGTACTGAGGAGCCCAGCACTGGACGCACTACTCCAGGTGTAGGCTCATCAGTGCTGAATAAAGGAGAAGAAACCAGTCACTCGACCTGCTGGCAGTAGTTTGTTTAATGCAGCCCAGGATACCATTAGCCTTTTTTACAGCAAGGGCACAAGGTTGGCATATGGTTGGTATATGTTCAACTTTGTGTCCATCAGGACCCTGAGGTCCTTTTCTGACAAGCTACTTTACAGTTGGATGTCTCCCATCATATATTGGTGCCTGGGGTTGGTTGTCCGTGGGTGTAGGACTTTGGGTACTATTTCGGATCTGTGTGGCGGGTCTTTGGTAGCAGGGGAAGGGGCCACATGGGTGGGTGCCCCCTGTAAGAAGCTGCTCAAAGGCCCCTCAGTTCCAAGTCAGTCCTGCCTCAGGCTAAGACCAGGACATTTAGAGACAATAGATGCACATCTGCTATAACATATTTAAGAAGGGGATAGGACAAAGAGGTGGACATTAAGACCTGCAGCAGAGGGAGGAAGGGGATGTGAGAGAAACACCTATGCAGATACCTGGAGTCAGTGAGGAAGGAGGGGGAGGAGGTGGCAGGATCAGAGATTCCCCTGCAGCCCACAGCGAGAGGGCAGGCTGTGCCCCTGCAGCCCATGGAGGATTGCAATGGAGCAGCCCATGAAGGACCAGGGAGGAGCAGAAAGAGATCTACAGCCTGTGGAGGACCCCACACCAGGGGACGTGCCTGCTCCCGAAGAAGACTGTGACTCTGTGGGGAGTCCATGCTGAGTTGATGTGTTCCTGAGAGACTGCACTGCACAGGAAGGACTCATGTTGGAGGAGATCATGAGGGACTGTCTGCTGTGGGAGGGACCCTGCATTGGAGCAGGGGAAGTGTGTGAGGAGCCCTCTCTGCCTGAGGAGGAAGGAGCAGCAGAGACAACCTCTGGTGAACGGACTGCACCCCCTATTCCCGGTCCATCTGCACCACTAAGCAGGGAGGAGGTAGAGACAACAGGAGCAAGGGGACTTGACCCAGGGAAGCAGGGAAGGGCAGGGGAAGGTGTTTTTAAGCTCTGGCTTTTGCACCTCATTATCCTGTTGTGCTTTGATTGATGACCAATTAAATTGATTTTTTTCCCCAAGCTGAGTCTAGATTTTACCTGTGACCGTAATTGGTGGGTGAACCCTCCCTGACCTTGTCTTGACCTAGCAGGTTTCATTACNAGATTTTACCTGTGACCGCAATTGGTGGGTGAACCCTCCCTGACCTTGTCTTGACCTAGCAGGTTTCATTACATTTTCTCTTCATTCCACAGGGGAGGGAGGAATGAGCAAGCAGACATGTGGTTCTTTGCTGCCAGCTGAGCTCAAATCACGACTGGTACACCCTGGGGTGCACTGCTACGTAATGGCCTCCAGCTAGACCTCATGCTGCTGATCACCTTCCTCTGGCCTGGTCATTCAGCCGGTTTTCAACTCACCTTGCTGTCTGCTCATCCAGTCCATACATCAGCAGCTTCTCCCTGAGAATCTTATGGGACACATTTTCAAAGACCTTGCTGAAGTTCAGACAGACAATACTTGCTACTGTGCCTTCACCTACCAAGACAGTCATTTCATAAGAAAAGGTTATCAATTTGGTCAAGTATGACTTTCCCTTGGTGAAACCATTCTGTCTCCTGATGATTTTCTTCTCCTTGATGTGCCTGGAAATACTTTGCAGGATTAGCTGCTACATCACCTTCCTGGTGTTCAAGGTGAAGATCACCAGCCTGTAGTTCCCTGGATCCCCCTTCTTACCCTTTTTGAAGACAGAGGTGACATTTGCTTTCCTCCAGTCTTTGGACACTTCTCCCAGTTGGCCTTGCAATGACATATGTCAGCTCCCTCAGCACTCCTGGGTGCATCCCATTAGGGCCCATGAATTTACGGATGTCCAGTTGGCTTAAGTATTCCTTGACTTGATCCTCTTCTACCAAGGGCCCATTTTCCTTGCTCCAGCCTTTCCCCTTGATTTCCAAGACCTGGGATTCTTGAAGGTGGGTCTTGGTAGCAAAGACTGAGGCAAAGGCAGCATTCAGTACCTCAGCTTTTTCCATGTCCTGTGTAACCAAGTTCCTCATCTCGTTAAGGAATGGGTCCACATTTCCCATAGTCTTCCTTTTGTTGCCTAGGTACTTATAGAAGTGCCTGGACAGATTAAATTCCATTTTAGCTTTAGCTTTCCTAACTTCATTCCTGGATGTTTAGACAATGTTTCTCTCAGCTTACCAATCTTTGCTTCCACTCTCTGTATTTCGTTCCCGTGTTTGAGTGTGACTGTGAGCTCTTTGTTCATCTATGTAGGCCTCCTGGTATTTTTTCCTGACTTCATATTCATTGGAGTGGAAACATTTTTTTGTTGGAGGAGTGATCCTTGAATATGAACCAGATGCACTGGGCCCCTCTTCCCTCCACAACCTTATCCCATGGGACTTTTCCAAGCAGATCTTTGAAGAGGCCAAAACCTGCTCTCCTGAAGTCCAGGGCTGTAAGCTTGCTCTTGACCCTCCTCCCTGCCCTCAGGATCCTGGACTCCACCATCTCATGGTCACAACAGCCAAGGCTGCCTTTGATCTTCANATTTCATTCCCGTGTTTGAGTGTGACTGTGAGCTCTTTGTTCATCTATGTAGGCCTCCTGGTATTTTTTCCTGACTTCATATTCATTGGAGTGGAAACATTTTTTTGTTGGAGGAGTGATCCTTGAATATGAACCAGATGCACTGGGCCCCTCTTCCCTCCACAACCTTATCCCATGGGACTTTTCCAAGCAGATCTTTGAAGAGGCCAAAACCTGCTCTCCTGAAGTCCAGGGCTGTAAGCTTGCTCTTGACCCTCCTCCCTGCCCTCAGGATCCTGGACTCCACCATCTCATGGTCACAACAGCCAAGGCTGCCTTTGATCTTCACAACCTCAATGAGCCTCTCCTTGTTGGTGACTATGAGGTTCAATGGAACACCTCTCCTCATTGATTCCTCTGTCACTTGGAGGAGGAAGCTATCTTTAATGCACTCCAGGAACCTCCTGGATTTCTTCTGTCCTGATGCATTGTCCTTCTAGGAGATATTGGGGTGTTTGAAGTCCCAGATGAAGATCAGGGTCAGTGAGAGTGTGGCTGCTCCTATCTCTCTGTAGAGGGCCTCATTCTCTTGTTCTTTCCGGTCAGGTGGCCTGTAGGTGACACCTGCTATAATTTAATCTTAATCCATAAATTTTCTTTTGGGTCCTCATCCATCCCCAGGCAGCGCTCCATGCATTCAACCCCATCCACTCCAGCTGCTGTCTCACACAAGGGGCAACTCGTCCTCCTTGTCTTCCCAGCCTGTGCTTCCTAAAAAAGCCTGTATCATGCTTCTAAGTCTCATCTGTTCTTTGCAGCACATATAGCCTAGACCTACACACTACTCACTTGATTTTCTCTTAGCTTTAGGAACAAACTGTGCATCTCTATTCTGAGTGCTTATACAGCTTGCAGAATGGGATTTTATGGCAGTTGGTAGAAATTTCTTTACTTGCATCTCAGTTTTCCTTTGAAGACTATTTCACAACCCATGCACAGGAGCCACAATTTGCTGTTGGATCATGCTGTGCCATAAAGAGAGCTCTACTGTATCCCACTGACAATGTGACAATAATTTCTAGGCAAATTCCAGATCCATTTCTCTGCTACTTACGTGATAATATTTTATTTAAGAGCTTAGAGAGAAATAGCCTTGTTTGCTTAATCATTTGCATGTTACAGTGTTTACTCCTCATTCTGTAGGAAAAAGAAAGGCCTTGCATCTGCTTACAGCACAATGATGGCCTTATATTCACAGAAGCAGAACTCTTTCTTTCTCAGATTCTGCTTTTCTTGTCCCCCACTCCACAAAACATATTGCATATTGCAACTCCATTTGAAATATATTTATGCCACTTCTTCGCTGAGGTTACAACAAATATATGTAATACTTATGTAGCTGGCATTATTTTCTTCTCTATCTTTTGTAATAATATTTCCAAGTAGAGTTCAGCAGTGTGTAACAAAACAACAGACCTTAATGTGAGAAGACAGGTCATATTCATTTACAGTGAGATGATTTATTGAGAGATTTCAGTGAACTGACTTCTTTTGCCATAGGTTTGAATCTTATTACCCTAGGTTACAGATTGGTTTGGAAGATCTTCAGCAGCTGTATCAAAGATTCTGGAATGTATCCTTCTAACTTTATGGATGTCTCAGTGGAGCAACAGTTAAAGAAGCTTGAAATTTTATGAAGCAGTATTTCAAGGGTTTGCCAAGCTAAAACGTGGGTCTTGATTTTTTTCCACTGTCTTGCCCTCTGAACAGTATGATATATAATACTGTTCTGAAAAGGCAAAGTTCTAGACACATTTTGAAGATGCAGATGATTACACAAGCTGTTCAATGACTAAGAACTAAACCCTGCTGTCTCGCAGAGAATCAGTAGTCAGCCTTGGTAAAAGACGGCCAAATCATATCCCTGTCTTAAATCAATGTGGGGTCACAGAGAAGATCTGTGTCTGTTTCAGTTTTCTGTCAGTTAAACAGACAATATTATTTGAAATTTTGAAGCACCGGTATTAAACAACTGAAACACCAGAAAAAAACGCCAAGCTGACAAACGAGCCAAAATGTAGCATTATTTTTTCTTTGGAGAAGGATTTTCACATTGAATTATCAATGAAACATACTGCCTCATATACTAATAATTAAAAGAAAAAAAAAACAAATCAGTGATTATTAATGATCTCTCTGAGTCTGCAAGGGAGATGTTATATTCTGTATCATACCAAGCAAAGGTCTGATTTTAGTTTTGCTTTTTTTTTTTGGGAAAAAAAAAAGCTTACTTTCACAAAACCGTTTTCTAATAGCCACGAAAGATTAGCAAATTCAGATCAAATTCTATTAATATTTTTTGTCAAATAAGCATTGAAAATAATTGGTGTAATAATAACTATAACTATAGTTAATAATAATAACAACAATAATAGATGAAGGAATAAGGGAACAACAGTTCTGGATGTACTGAAAAGGGTTTCATTCTGAGGCACAGGACATACTCAAAATATTTCTGTAGTACCATACTTGGAGACAGGGGTTCTCAAACGTTCTTTGGAAGAGATTTGAACTTGTTTTTAAATTACCGGGAATATGTTCATAGAAGCCAATAAAAAAGTGCTTTTCAAATGAATACAGGATATTGGTACTAATAAAGTGTTCTGATGCAACAGAAACAATTGATCTTTTTGCAACCAGGAGAAAATGGCAGTTACGAATGAAAAGAGAAAGAGGAGAATGAAACACAAGGAGATTCAGAGATGAAACATATGGACAGTGAATAGCATGTTCTGAGACAACAATGTTATGTTCACAGAGGGTTTGATGTCCCAAATGCTGAAATGAATGTTTTCATTGTAAATATGATCAGATCATGAAAGGAACAGGAAGAAAACTACTGTTTCTGCTCTTCTAACCAAAAAGCTAAGTTTTCATTAAGAAGCTAAAAAAGATATATAGGTGTATGCACTATATTCCATGTGACTATAGTAACTATTTTTGACTTTTTAACTAAGTTTTGAACGATTCATTTGGTAACTTAGCTTTAAGTAGAAGTTTTTTAAGGAATTATGTAGTTTTGATTCTCCCTTGAACTTGAACATCTGTAGCAATATCTGAAAATGCCCTGTGGTTCAGGGTTTGCCATATTTCCTATCAAAAAAAGTTTGTTTGTTTGTTTGTAAAATTCTGCATTTAAATGATCACAATTACCACCAGTTTTCAGTCTTTGTGACTTTTGTTGGTAGGACTCTAGTATGAAATCATTCTGACATTTATCTCTTCCTAGTTGTTTACTATAACTGATTAACAGTAATTTCAGGAGCACATGCTGCTAAAAATACTGCTGAATTATTATATGGTAACATTGCAAATAGCCACAGTTGCCATTGAATAGGACCATATTCTCACAAGGATTTTTACCTAAACTTTTTTCTACATTAGCTTTATTTCTCTGTCTAGAAAACTGCAATGTTGGGACAGACGTCTCTCTTTATCATGAAGTACTTTCTAACTCAGATGGCTCCCTATTCAGCATCCCAGAAGAAGAACGTTGTATTTCCCTTTTCTCTTTTCCTTTTGGGCAGGGAAAAGGTTAACAGAGACCATCGGTCCTCTGTTTACTAGCCCGCCCAGCTTGAAACCATGATGTATAGTCAGCCTGATCTAAGCTAATAGAGATGGATATTACATGGAAACTTTCATACTTCATACGTGCAGCCAGTCTAACGGGAAACTGTTAGTAAATTACTATCAAATAGTAATTTTGTCAAACTACAAAGCTAAATTGGAAAAAAATATCCTAGCCTTAAGCCATATGATTAAATATAATAGACAAATAATCTCATTTTTCAATTATACATAGGGTCAGACTCTCAAATTGTCCAATTGCTTTTATGGAAGTAAACCTATGCAGATAGTCAGGTTTTCTTAACAACTTAGCAGTTCATCTAATGTGTTAGGTACTACATTCACTTTAAGTGTCTTAATGCAGATGAAAAGGTAAGTTTTACTGTGTCTACTACTTATACATTAATAAATTTCTGTATGCACTTTCTTATGTACTATTTGACACACATGCCAAGAAGAAGAAAGTTAAAAAAATCTAGCTTCTCAGAGATCTGGGTCACCATATTGCTACAGATAAGCAAGCTGTTGCAGCTACCATATCCGTTTACACATTTTTGAAAGTTACTTGCATAATGTCATAATTTGTGTAGGGCACAGATGTTCACCTCTAATTACTCTTAAGAAGAACAGAAATATATAATATATTGTTATAAAACTCTACAACAACAGTCAGTATATAAATCAACTCCAGACACTAAATAGAAAATTAACTGCACGGAGAACTCCTACAGTAAGACATGGTAAATTTGAAGTTGAAATATGCTCTTAGCTATTTGGGCTGTAGTTCCACTGACCTTAAAGGGCATTTCCCAGGCATCATTCTGCTTTATTGACTTTAATCAAGAAATTCCTTGACCCCTCTCTAAAACATTTATCTCAGGGCTTATTCACATGAACCATCTGTTATTTATTGATGTCTTTCAGAGTAGACATTATTTTTATAATCTGTTGATAGTTCTTTGCTTTTGTCTCAGAAAATACATGTGAAAATACTTGTTCAGATTAGAATTTTGGATTAGTCAGTAGAAAATAAAACAGTGGTACAGAAAGAGGCTAACATATCCAGAAAATATAAAGATAAGGCTGTATTTAAAAGAAATCCAAAGCTGACTAGACACAGGAATGAATAGACCAAGTACATTAAAAAAATCTCATTGCAGAAAAATTATCTGAAGGCATTTGTTTATGGGATAAATACAGGGGTTTAGAATAAATACAGGATAAACACAGGTTAGAGTAAAAAGGATCCTATCTTCTTTTAAAGTCACTGGTTGAAGAGTCTGGGGAATCTATCATGTTACTATATGGAATATTTGTTGAAAAAGTACGCTCTGACCAACAGAACATTTTAATATCTTCAAAAGTGTCTGGTTTTAAAATTATTGTTAATTTGTTAACTGATTTATTTTTAAATACTCAAAAGTAGTTCCAGATTGAAAGAGGAGGTTTATAATTTGAAGAAGTAAATGTTTCCCCGGAGATGAGATGATAGAGAAAGACAGAGTGTTATACATTAAAAATGTGATCTGCTGAAAAATAAAAATTGTGTTTAATTATGGATCATGGCCAAGGATTCAAATCAATTACATAAAGGATCTAAAATAACTTCATATCTAGTGATCCTACTTTTATGCTTTTTAACGATTTCTTCAGAATTCATCAATATGTTATTTGTGTAATTGGTAACAAAGAAGATATCATAGTATCTAAAAAACTTTTTACAGAAAGAAAAGCACCAAATTAGTTTCTAAAGTTCAACATGTTTTATTTCAAGAAGTTTGAAGGCTTATCGTGTGCAAAAAAAACCCATTTCAGTTCAGGGAATTTCAATCAATTTAATTATTTGCCAATTAGCAAACTTTTGGTTACTTATTCTGGCACTGAAAAATAACAAAGAAACAAACACCTAGGCAAAACATTTTTCCTCCTTACTCCCTGGTATCCAGTTTCTCTGCCACACATTGTGTCTTGTCCCTTGGGCAAGGTGATGGGCAGTGGAGGAGTTAGAGATGAGTGCGCTGAGGGTTCTGTTCTGTTGCTCCAGTGCGGGTTCCTCTCCATCAGCTGCAGTGCCTTTTTGGTCATACCTCCTCCCCAGCCTCCTCACTGATCCTTCTTGGGGTGGCTGCTTTTGTTCCTACCCTGCTCTGGGTATCTGTTTTCCTTTTCTTCAATGTTTCTTCTTCCCTCATGCGCCCCCTGCCCTGACATCTCGCTTGTATCTCTGCCTGTGTGTTTCTTGCTGCATAATTTCTCATATGTCTCTTGAAGAAACAAATTTTAATAAATACTGCTATTTGGTAAAATAAGTTCATATTTTTAAAATTATAAATGAGAATGGAGCCTCAGGAAAATCTGGGCATCTGTCCAAACGTACATAGCTTTATATAACTGCATATTGAAATTACCCTAATTCTAGGGAATTCCACATCCTAAATCATTTGAAAGGTTACTGTGGCCAGGTGTCACGAAATGGCACAGGAATAAGGAGAAGAGCATGGACAGTCACCGAGCAGGAATGCTAATGAAGGAAGAGAGTAGAAATCAGCCTGGAGGACAAATGTCATGACATTTGTGAAAAGAACATCATACCACAATGATGTGCTTAAAATAATTCATTTTATGAATATGAAAGAAGAACACAAGGTTAAGTAATATAAATAAGAAAACAGTAAGCTTATCCTAAATAAGTCTTGTTTAAAACAATTAGTAAGGACACAAGAATAATCTTTGTATTGGATTCACCTATCTATTTGCCTTATAATTTCAGCTGTGAGTAGTGACTTTCAAAGCTCTGTCTTTGGTGGCCCAAGCTAAGATGTCACAAATATGGCCAGATTCAAAAAGTAATATTCACTGACTGAGTAGCGAATACTGCTTGGAAATCTGGGACTGCTGAAAGTGCCTTGAATAACAATATCTTTTTGTTTTAATTTAACATATTTGCCTTCTTGTAATTAGCATATTCAGAAACTTTGTTTATTATTTGTTTATTGCATTCCAAAATGCTAGATATACCTTTATTTTCATAGTCTGTTTCAGAAGGAAAATATCAAAACTCTTAAGTTAGCAGTAGGTCAACTATCTTACCTCTTGTTTCAGTCCACATTGTCCCTGCTATTGCAATTTGTAAGTTCCTGTGCTTTAAATAAAGTAGGTCTCATAGAAAACCAAGACAACAGAGTTACTTTTTGATTGAAGACTTAAGAAAACGTATGTACTTAATTCAGAAATGACCTGAACTGTTAAATGAAATAGTTTTATGATTTTTTTTTGGCCTCCAAAATTGCTTTTCAGTCTCCTTTTTAAATTAGTCAGTCAATCTTCTAGGAGACTATATTTCTTGTTAAAAACGCATCTTCCACTGTTGTTAAACATCCATAAACAAAGTTCAGATTTTCAAGAAGAGTTAAATTCAAAGGCTGACCGATTACCATTTTTCTAGATTCATATTGCGAAAACCATCAGATGTTCATGAGGTTTTCCCATGTGTCTAATTGCGCTGATACAAGTGATCTGTGGAAAGAGATTTTTCACAGGGTTTCACAGCCTATTGAGTCAAAACAGCAAGGAAAAGCCAGTCATTAAATTAATGGATTAAACTTTTTTTTTAGAGCAATGGACACCATGGAATTTTGTCTTATAATTTTATTTTGACAAAGTAGATGAAGACAAACAAATGGCTCCTTGCTCAACATTTCCAGTCACAGACCAGAAAAATGATTCCTGTGTTGATAAACTGATATTTTTCTCAACATAACTAATATTTTTACATGTGCACTTAATTTGAGATTTTTTTGTCAAATTAAGTCTAGAAAATATTTTTTTCACAAAGATATCAGATATATAGTCTTACCAAGGAGATAGCCTATTAGCAGTGACTGCCTCAAGTGCTATCACAAACTCTAAAGCTTTGATATGCTCAGAAAGGGTGGAAAGCATAAGGCAAAGAGTGAGAGGCAGGTATGAAAGCAAGCAGCTAAGTTCCACGCTTGTTTCTGTGTTAGTCAGCAGAACAGAGAATGACAATCTGTTAGGGGAATGCATTCTGTAACCTTTCAAAAGGAGTTACAGCAAATACTTTCATGTATGTTCCTTAGCTCCCCTGAGGATTTACTTATTGCCTTGGATGTAGAGTAATCACTATTCTCTTGCAGCATAGGCCCTACTGGTAAAATCCAGGTTAGACTTCAGAGGAAAATGAGCAGGCAAAGAACAATAGCACTTTCTCTAAAGTGCCTTGTACCAGTTTGTTGTTAGGCAATCCAATACTTTCTCACAATTGCTAGTCACACGCTTAGAGCTTAAAATAGATTTTATGTAGAATCCCTGATGTACCTGTCTGATAGATTTCATCTGTGTAAAAAACTGCTTTGTTTCCTGCTTTCCTTGGAGTTTTCAGACTATAAATACAGCTCCAACTTGCCTCACACAAGGACAAAAGATTCCCTGCAAGTAATTCAGTCACAGACTGCGGATAGGCTAAGAAGAAACATGGCACACCATGTGATACGGAAAGCTTAAATTAAAATAGCTAGTTTACTCACTCAGAGAAATTGTTCCCACTGACACTAGTAGGACCTATCTTAATACGGCATTCATGCCCTTCCACTTCTTTTAGTATTGTATTTCCTTTAGAGTTACTTGTTAGTAGCCAGTGCTGGGGCATAATTCTTGTTTCCTTGAAGAATAACAGGAGAAGGGTCGTAGAGCATCCTGGCTTGTTTGACAGGAAAAATATGAGATTGTTGGGGGAGTATTTTCCTCTTCAGTTTTGGGTCCAATGGGGGAATTTTTTATGTATTTCCTACATTCAGAGGAAAAAACATATGGCAAATATAGAAAAGAAGACAAGGCTAAGGAGTGGACAGAGCATACACAACATTTTCATTGGTATAAATGCTATATATAGCAACACTTACTTTTTGAAGCATTTCTCTCATTTTATCAACTTTTTATATGATCAGCACTTTTGTTATTATTGTCTTTATGTATTTATAAAATTCAGAATCAATAATATTAATGTCTGATGAATTCAAATGCCCAACACATGGTATTACTGTGATTTTATGAAGGAAATGACCTCAAAAACATTAAGTGTTGATATACTCAGATATTTCCAGATCTCCCAGCAAGGTCCAGAGATACTGGGTCTGCTGACAGGCAGTGGCCGGCTGTAGTGGTTGTTTCAGTATCTTCAGTTTATGGAATTTCTCTGTTCCACATCTTGAATGAGTTTGCAGATCTTGACCAATAATAATTTTGATCAAAACCAATTGTATTTGATCAATACCAAAGTCTTCATTAGAAAATGCTCAAGCCACACTGCCCAAGTTGCAGAAGGCAAATGCAGAGACTGGGTGAATGAAGAACCACCCACTGTAGGAGATCAGCTTAGAGACCATCTAAGGAACCTGAAGGTGAACAAGTCCGTGAGACCTGATGAAATGCATCTGTGTCCTGAGGGGATTGTTGGATGAAGTTGCTAAGCCATTATCCATCATTTTTGAGAAGTCATGGTGGTCTGGTGAAGTTCCCACTGACTGGAAAAGAGGAAACATAACCCCCATTTTTAAAAAGGGAAAAAAGGAAGATTCAGAGAACTACAGGCCAGTCAACTTCACCTCTGTGCCCAGCAAGGTCATGGAACAGATCCTTCTAGAAACTATGCTAAGGCACATGGAAAAGAAGGAGGTGATTGCTGACAGCCAACATGGCTTTATTAAGGGCAAATAGTGCCTGACAAATTTGGTGGCCNTCAGAGAACTACAGGCCAGTCAACTTCACCTCTGTGCCCAGCAAGGTCATGGAACAGATCCTTCTAGAAACTATGCTAAGGCACATGGAAAAGAAGGAGGTGATTGCTGACAGCCAACATGGCTTTATTAAGGGCAAATAGTGCCTGACAAATTTGGTGGCCTCCTATGCTGAGGTTACAGCATTAGTGGATAAGGGAAGAGCAACTGACATCATCTACCTGGACTTGTGCAAAACATTTGATGCTGTCCTTCATGACATCTTTGTCTCTAAATTGGAGAGACACGGACTTGATGGATGGACCAGTCACTGGATAAGGAATTGGCTGGATGGTCACACTCAAAGGGTTGCAGTCAACAGCTCAATGTCCAAATGGAGACCAGTGATGTCTCAGTAGTCATTTTCGGGATCGATGCTGTTTAACATGTTTGTTGGTGACACGGATAGTGGGACTGAGTGCACCCTCAGCAAGTTTGCTGATGACAACAAGCTGTGTGGTGCAGTTGCCATGCTGGAGGGAAGCCATCCAGAGGGACCTTGAGAGGTGTCAGAGGTGGGGCCATGCAAAACACATGAAGTTCAACAAGGCCAAGTAAGAGGTCCTGCATATGGGTTGAGGCAATCTCAAGCACAGATACAGCCTGGGAGGAGACTAGATCAATGTCCTGGAGCAGCCCTGAGGAAAAGGGCTTGGGGATGTTTGTTGATGAGAAGCATGAGCCAGCAATCTGTGCTCACAGTCCAGGAGGCCAGCTATATCCTGGGCTGCATCAAAAGAAGCATGACCAGCAGGTTGAGGGAGGTGATTCTTCCCCTCTACTCCGTCTCATGAGACCCCACCTGGAGTCCTGCATTATACTTTGGGGCCCCCAACATACGAAGGACATGAACCTACTGGAGCGAGTTCAGAGTAAGGCCATGAAGATGATCAGGGGGGCTGGAGTACCTCTCCTGTGAAGACAGGCTTAGGGGTTTGGGGTTCAGGCTGGAGAAGAGAATGCTTCAGGGATACCTTATAGCAGTCTTCTAGTACCTCAAGGGGGGCTACAAGAGAGATGGAGAGGAACTTTTTACAAAGGCAAGTAGTAATAGGACAAGGGGTAACAGATTTAAACTGAAACAGGGTAGATTTAGGTTAGATATTAGGAAGAAATTCTTCACAATTATGCTGGTGAGACCCTGGAAGAGGTTGCCCAGAGAAGTTGTGAATGTCCTCTGCCTGGAAGTGCTCAAGATTAAATACAATGGGGTTTTGAGCAACTTAGTCTAATGGAAGCTGTAGATGTCCCTGCCCATGGCAAGGGAATTGGAAATAGATGATCTTTAAGGTCCTTCCAACCCAAATAATTCTATTAATACTTGATCTGCCAATAATTTGGGCCTGGTTTGACCAAATACAGTATTCCATCCCATACACATTATACTCACTAGAAGGCTGAGGAATCACAAGGGTCACTTCCTCTCCTTTTATGGCCAGGGGCCTGAGGGCACTAATAGGCTTTGCTAACCCTAAACAGCTTCACCTGGTGCTTCTGCCCACACCTGTGGCCTAGGAGCCTATTTCAGCCCAGCATGGGGCTGTCAGTGGGGTCTTGGTGATGTTGCAGATTACTGCTCTCTAGCTCTGCCCAGCTCCTTGCTCAAGTGTCAGAGTAGGATTCTGCCTGATTCTTCTGCCTTCGATACTGATCTATGCATTCCTGAATCTAGTTGCCACCTGCTACTGAGTGCAGTCTGGGACTTTCCTGGGGCATTCCCCACAGCATCCAGGTAATGTATTTGTCATCAGGGAGGGGGGAGGTTGATATTGGGTTTGTATATATTTGTATATATTTCATTGTATTCTTCCTATTATTATAATACCTTATTATTGTAGTTAGATTAAAGCTAGTTTAAATTTTCCAATACATAAGTCTCTTTCCCTTTTCTCTTTCCCCCCTTTAGAGGAGGGAGGGGGTTAACACAGAGCCTCTGTCCTCTGTTTAATAGTCAGCCCAGCTGTAAACTGTGACAACTTTTTTGAAAAAATTACAATGTTTTATAAGTTCAGCTACGTGAGGAGCAAAATATCCTAGATTTTGTCTGTCTGTCCCACCACCTTCAAAACCTGAAAATAATTATTTGTTATGAAATATTTGCATCTGCATTATCAGATTATCCTCTTCTTTCATGTTTACGTCAAGGCAGATCAACTTCACCAAACAGTGTGGAGCCTCTCTCCAGACTTACAAGGTAATTTGTGACATGAGATAAAAAGATTGTTTTCATTAAGAAAAAAAAATATAACTAGCTCTCATTAGTTAGGAAAAAGTACGAAAATTACCAGAATTAGAAAAATATATACTTATATTAACCCCCTTTTCAACATTCATATTTTTTGTGTAGAGTAAACATGCTTCAATACATTCATATTTAGAAAACACAGGACCATGAAAGGAAGAATGATACTCAAAAAAAGGAATATCAGTGAGGGAAGAGTTAGTGCCACACATCTCCACCTTAAAATGTTAAAATTTAATCATATTTCATGATTAAATCGTGTGAACCACATGGCTTCCTCATGGAACCCACAGTGGCTCCCCAGCTGGCTAGATGAGTGATCGTTTCATGTTTCATAATTCTAGGTTTTGATATTTGTGGAATGCTGTTCTTTCTGTGTATTGACAATAACCCAAGCATCTCTGAGAAAACTGCTAAGCTCTGAGAATAAAGCTTTGGGAATGCACAGAGGCTATAATAGTACAAGAACAGAAAGCACAAACAGAGGTGATATTGCTTGGATGTGGACAATTAGTGACTCTAAAATTCTTAAAAAAATATTGAAGTGACAAGATATTAAGCCCTAGGAATAAAGCAGGGAGCTGGAAGTCAACAGCTCAGCAGAATCAAGTACCAAATCAGTTCCAAGAAACAGAAGGTAGACTTGCCTATTAACCACTTGGCCAGAAAAGACTTGTTGAGCATTGTATGGGGGATAGTGAAAATATTAATGCTCAACCTAGCAGCTCAGCAGTCATAGATTTCTGTTACTTGTGTCTTGGTCTATTTAAATAAGAAAATAACTGTTTAATCTTAAACTGAATGTGTGCTGCCTGCAGAGTCTCTGTGCATGGTAAAAAATGGCAAAACAAATATGACCTGGAGAGGGAGTATTACAATTTTGTAGGTTAAACTTAGGTCTGCTACTGCAAATATTTTGCTGCCTTGGTATATTTTGCAGCCTAACTATAGTTTCCACAGCATATTCATCTATGATTAAATCCATGACATACTGAGCGTACCTATGAGAACTTTCACAACCAACATAAAGAGCACTGTTAGGATAATAAAGGTCTGTTCTAGTCTTCGCAGTCTGCGTAGTCTGAATGGTTGTAGGAGAACTGGGTGCTGGAGGGCCATCAGCTAGCCATGCCTTCAGCATGAAGGTAGGACAATTGTTGTATTGAAGAACTTAAGTATGACATTGCAGAAAAGGAGACTGAAAAAGTACATAGTTTAGAACTCGTTAATTTTTTTAAAACAATTGGAATTTAATATATTGCTAATTCCATATTTTGTTAGACCAGAAAACAATTTCTAAGGATTTTTTTTTTCCATGAGTCCTATGGTAGATAATTTTGTAATTTATGTATCCCAGAGAAGGTGGTGTTTAGTAGAACCATGCAATGGCTGACATTGACAGGCACCTTTGGAGATCATCTAGTACAACCTCCACTGACCCGAAGCTGGGTCAACTACAGCAGGTCGCCCAGAGCCATGTCAAGTCAGGTTCTGAGTATCATCAAAGATGGAAGTTCTGCAACTTCTCTGGGCAACCTTTTCCAGTGTTTGACCACCCTCACATGGAAAAAAGAATCCTCGTTACGTTTAAATGGTGTTTTCTGTATTTTGTGTCCTATTCAGAGGACTACAATCCAAGCAGAGTGCTAAGCAACAGAGATGTCTGAAGTTCCTGCTAGAAAGAACAGAGAAAGATGGAGCCATCCCTCATCTTTTTAACTTCAATGTAGGAGTAGGTACATCTCTCAAAACCTAATTCTGAAATGCATAATTGTTTTAAACAGAATGCAATAGCTAAGAGGATGTTTAACAATCTGTTTTTATTGTCTTGTGGAAAGTATGAAGACAAATACAGATAAAGACAAATACTTCCTCTTCTAGTTGTTATTTTCTTCTGTATCTCATTATCAGATTTCTTAAGATTTCAGCGAGTCTGTATGGTGAAATTTCATAGAAAATGTAGAAAACCTTCTAAGCCTATGAAATAATAATTACAATTAATCAGCAGAAATCTCTTATTATTATCTCCTGAAAGCATAATCAGTAACAAATAGAGAACATTGGAAAGAACTGTGTTTAACATACCTTTACCTTAAAAAAAAAATCAAGAATAATGGAGGCTACATTAAACGAAGAGTTGTAGCTGTTGATAAAGTTCAGTTCCATCATGGCTAAATAAAAGGTCTCAACTCCAGGAATTATTTTCACAGTGCTAAGTCAATAGCTTAAATTCCCTTTCATTGGAAAAGTGGTATTAGGCAGCTAAAAATGAAATTCACAACAACCAGCACAAGAAATGAAGAGACTTCTAGACTTAGTCAATAGGAAATACTTCAGAAAAATAGGAAGTTTTATGTTTCTTTGTGAAATAAGATTAAGCTCTCAAGAATTATATTTTTGTTTTATTTTCTTTCAAATTCTATCACAGTCTAATATAAACTTCTTGCATATTCTGGAGAACAAAGACTTGCTTTAATGTTTCCCCTAATCAGTTAATTGCCTTAACTAATAATTTAGTGCTGCCTTTATTAGTACCTGTACTTTATCCTGTCTTGTAAAAACAAGATTTTTGGTTGAAATCTTTGTGCCCAAGCTTCAGCAGAAATGAAGAATCATGTCTACCTTTGAATAAGCTCAGAAGTTAGTGCATAGTTCTGGGGAATGGAGAATGTGGAATCATTCAAGATGAAAACAGGAATTAAATGCATGAATCTACTACCTGGTAAGGAGTAGAAGCCACTATATGTTATCATTCAGGAGCTAGGGCCATCCAATCTTCTATGAGAAAGACTTGTTAAGGAAAAATGGTTTGGGGTTTCTTTTTTGGTAAAGGTAGGTTTTGGACTGAATAACTTAATTATTTATTCAAAGTAAACAACTGACCAAGAAAAAATACACTCTGAATTAACTTTGTACAATACTTCAACTTACTAAAGTGAACCTGTGATGTTGAAAATGCATCTTTCTATAACTTTTCTTTCCTTTCATTATAACTTTATTTTTCTACCTCCCTTAATGGAAGTATCTTATATCACACCTTCTGTGAGCCATATAAAGTAGCATTTCCACACACCTACTTGATATATTAATTTGCTACTGCAAACAGTTTGCAATCAATTGTTATAGGTTTCTCAACATCTATTTTACGTGGACTGTTGTCGAGGTTTAAGCCCAGCTGGCAACAAAGCACCACATAACTGCTTCACTCCGGTGAGATCATGAGGAGAAAATGCGACTAAAAATCTGGTGCATTAAGACAAGGACGGGGAGGGTTCACTCACTAATTATGGTCTTGGGCAAAACACTCTTGGGGAAAAAAATCAGTTTAATTTGTCACCAATCAAAACAGAGTAGGATAATGACATGTTAAAAACAGATCTAAAAAAACCACCTTCCCCAACTCTTCCCTCCTGCCCACCCTCAAAATATTTTGCTCCTGATTTCTCTGCCTCCTCCCTGCCAGCAGCACAAGGGGATGGGGAATGAGGGTTGCAGTCAGTTCACCAAAGATGTCACTCCTTCATCCTCAAGGGAAGAGGGTTCCCCTGCTCCAATGAGGGCTCCCTCCCATGGGAAATGATCCCTCGTGAAGTCCTCCAGTGCGAGTCCTTCCCATGCAGTGCAGTCCCTCAGGAAGAGATTGTCCCAGTGTGGGATGCCCACAGAGTCATGGCCTTCAGGTGCAGCCACCTGCCCTGGCATGGGGATCTCTGCAGGCTGCAGGTTTGTCTCTGCTCCACCATGGTCCTTCACGGGCTGCAGGTCCATCTCTGCTGCACGTGGTCCTTCATGGGCTGCACCACCGCAATCCTTCATGGGCTGCAGGGGGACAGCCTGCCCTCTCACCACTGGCTGCAGGGGAATCTCTGTTCCAGTGCACTTCCTCTCCCTCCTTCTTTAATGACCTTGGTATTTGCTTAGGTGTTTCTCTAGCATCCCCTCCTTCTTCTACTGCAGGCCTTTTTTTTTTTTTTTCCTTTTTTCCCAATTTCTTTGTCCTCTTCTTAAATATGCTATTGCAGAGGCACATCCACCATTGCTGACTGGCTCAGTCTCAGCCAGAGACAAGTCCCACATGGAGCTGCTGAAGCTTCTAGCAGCTTCTCACAGCAGCTACCCATGTTGCCTCTCCCTGCTACCAAAGCCCCACCACACAGACCCAACACAAGTATATACATTGTCCTAAGCAAATTGCATAAACTAACTTTTCCTTTCCACATTTAATATTAATGCTACATATTCTTCAATGTGAAGGTTAAAGTGTAAATTACTCATACAGTAGTTACATCATTTACTTCTTAGTGGCCTTGTCCTTTTTTCAAGTATTAGGCTGCTCCTTAAGAGATAAAAGTTTGAAACACCTACTGTTTAGTACTATT
>VZSC01015392.1:9388-19923 GCA_013398225.1 Steatornis caripensis
AAGAATGTTAAAGCTACATGCAATTAAAATAAAAAATACATCTAATTATAAAAATCTTTGAAAAAAAATTAAAATCTAGAAATTAGAACCAACAAGGCATATAGGCAAAAGAAAATAAAAACAGCTGCTGAGGAGAACTCAACTGTAAACTGAATTGAGAGGAAAAGATTGAGGGAATATTAAGGTAAACTCAAAGATTAGTTTTTAATAATAATCTTTGTTAAGAATATGCTTCCTTGTGCAATATTAAAATAAATGGGGTTCATTGTGAAGAAGGAAGATTTCATTTGTCAGTGTACAGAAATGGATATTCTAAGCTTGGCAGTACCTGGCCTTCAAATTTCTAAATGACCATGCATTAGCTTATAGAGTTGCATAGGATTTTTGTTTCCTGATATGAAAGACCAAGTAGAAAGTTCTTTGGTAAAGTCACTTCTTTTTTCTTTAAGCTATAGTACAGGAGACTTGAAGCAGAGCCACAAATGTAAAAAGAAAATTGACCAGAAGAATGATTAATCAATCAGGAACATATTATAAACTGATGGCAATTCATTTCTTGTTATATATTTAAATAATATAGCTTTGAGCTATCCTGGCTGAAGTTGATACAGCATATTCATGTTAGAGGAAGAGGTTCATCAGTTCCAAGAAGAATCTAAAGGCTTATCCTGCCTATGTCCACTCCCTGGATATTTTTTATGAGTTCCTGTCTCTGACAAAGTACTAGGACTGCCAGAACCATCCTCAAATGTATTGTTACCCAAAAAGTCATCTTCCTCCAAGATAAAAAAGACTGTATCTGAGAATACCACTATGCAAATCACCTCATTAGCAATGTATCAGTTACAACAAACATTCCCAAACTATATACAAGTAGTCCATACTAAAATGTAACAATAGTTTTTCTTGGATACTTCAGAGTTTCAGCTTGGACATACTGTCAGTCTTACACCTGCCATAACACAGTAACTTTATCTCCAATAATGAACAATTTTTAGGTTTTGTCTGCCAACCTAGCCCCACACAGAAACTTTTTCACAGTCTCTTTTTGAGGAGTAGATTTTAAATAAGTTTATCAGTGAGCCTATCAGATGACTGGAAATGCACATTGCCTCAGCAATTTCTATAAAAATTCAAAGAATCACTGCTTTTTGCCCAAGTTCCTGCACCAATATCACTTCCTTTGGCACCATTGTAATTATTGTTGTACTAATTTAAAAACAGAAATTTGTATGAAGACCACAGATCAATGCTCCTATCACCATAAAATCATCAACAATAAAAATGAAATGCACTACATTAACTAGTTTCTTAGGTAAAAGTACATTTGTTTTGAAGATCCTCATGATAGCCCAGCAATCTAAAGTATGTTCCCCAAGGGAGACAGACAGCACACTTTAAAGAGTCATTTGAATACAATATAAGAACTTATAGGAAAGAAACCTCAAACTCTGCTATCTTATGTGCTGGAAAATCATTAAAACTATTAAATCTACCCTGGAAGAGGAATAGAAGGCCACACTTTTTACCTTGAGTCATCTAAATCAGGATGCCAGTCTCCATCATCTTCCTTGCATAGCCAATAGTGACAGCTTAGCCCCTTTGAGGATTCCTAACAGTTTTCTCAGAAAATCTCTCCTACATTTGCTATGCACAGAACATGTGGAAACTGTCCTCCTAAAGCAGGAACTGTAAGTAGCAATTTTGTCATCACATAATATAGCCCACTTGCCCTCTTCCAGATAAGTAAATCCCTTAGCAGTAGGTGGTGGAGAAATCTCAGGCAGTGACCATTTCTAATAATCGGCTAATTTCACTTATTCCACACACATATATTGGCAAACACATCTTGGAAGAAAATGTTTCTCTCACAATTATATTTCACTGAGAGGACATAGATGGGACAATACTACTACTGTAACAGCTCTTCAGGGGCTCATTCATTACCTCTGGAAGCAAGGAAAAGCAATCTTGAGCCTAATTTGTGACCAATGCCAGACTAGTATTATCTAGATCTAGAGCTGTGGGTCTATTTCAGAAAAGGGTTAATTTCAATGTGACCCTTCTAACCCTTCAGATCTTGTGTTCACTGGACTGGAGAATTAGGACTCTATATCAAAGTGAATCTGTATTTGAAGATGGAATATTTTGTCAAGATTTAGGAAACCAAGGTAAGAATTTTTGATTCTTTGTTAGTGTTAAAAAAAAAAAAGATGACCTAAATGACTGTCTGACAAGTTATTTTGCACAGAATCCCTCTAGTTGTACAGGGCTAATGCTTTTCAAATACAACCGCTTTTGAAGCTATTGAACCTCCATTGACTATGACTCTGGATATGTTCCTTTTTCCAAGTTAACATTTCTAATGCTTCGTTCTTATTTAGAAAAAGAAATTAAAGCAACAAAAGGAATTAATGGAAATTTTTACTAAAAAAACTATAACTTGGAAGAGATGCAGCCATTTTGAAATTAAGGCAAGCGCGAGACATGACAAGATAATGGGGACGGATGATTCTCACCACATACAGAACAGGAGACAAGGATGGTGAAGTTGATAACAGTAATACTGAAGTATGTTTTGTAGCATGTTTGCTTTGCTTTCTAAGTTTGTAAAGTCATCACAGAAATAGTAGAGTACTTACGGAGTAAGAAAGTAAGACAGAAGGATAAAAATGCTACAAAACAATAACCAGGTTCAGACTGCCCTTTATGTGTCAAAAGGCAATAAACTGGTTAGGAGTTTGTTTCTTTAGCTTGTTTTTATCCATTGCAGTAGGTGATCATTATGTTAAATTCTCAGATTATTTTGAAAGGCTGTTGTAAAGGAGAAGCAAAAAGAAAAAAAATATCATGAGTTCCTTGGAAGATGTATGTTATGCGAATGCTGTGCAGAGAACTGTAGCCTTAGAATTTCAGGAAGAAAGTTACACTTCAGTAGAAGTGGTTTAAATAGCTTGTAGTTTAACTCACCTGACAACTTTCTACCTAACTGATGAAATGCATATTGTCTTGCCTACCTACAACCTACCTACCTTCCTATGTCTAGTACATTAATACTTCTATTAAGGATTGGGAACTGTTTTTTTTTCCAATTGACTAACATTAGTGGTTCCAATTCTGCTATCCAGGTTTTACATGTGGAAAAGCCTCCCTGTGTTCCTCTGCCAGCATTGACGATGAACTAGGTCATTTACACTAACTCAGGCCTGAGTGGGTCTTTGGAAGAAGTCTGTATATGCTTTCCTCAACTACTCAAGAACCAACTGCACGTCTTAGTTTTACTTCTGGCAGCTTCTTAGAGGGTAACTCCTTCACACTCGCAGCCTGCAGCACTAGCAACAGCAAAGTAAGAAGGAAGCTTAAAGGAGCTTTTTTTATTTTGGTGGAAGAGCACCAAATCCTGACAGTTCTGAGATGTTGTTAGTTTTTCCTTGTGGCTGCAGATCTGTAGCGTCTGGGACTGCTCCCAATGTTCTGGAATGAACATACTGACCCCACCCCACCCCTTCTAATCTCTCAGGGTGATCCATGCGCATCAGAAGAGGTAACGAAGTACTTATCTGCAGGATAGATATATCAAAATAGGGTAAAATAAGGTATTCCCTAATAGGTGATACCACTGACTGATAACAAAGTCTCAGAAATACTATTTTGAGTATACATCTGAAACAACAAATATTATTGCAGAAAATCCTCCAAACATGGAAAACTGTGGAAATCATCACTTAAGTTTAGATTAGACTTTGATGGCAAGTATTATACATACACCAGTAAAGCCTCTCTTGGCTACACTTTTCTATCTGGAAAATAAACCTTAGTTTTATTTTTGCAATAACACATATTCATTTCCTTTTTGCTCTTTCATATCTAGAGTTTGTTCTTGGAATTTTTTTCAAATGAAATTAACATTTTGCAAAACAAATTCCCAGTTTCCTAAAGATTCTTGTTTCTAGATGAAGTCAGTTACACCAGATATGTTGCATTATAAATGGCAGTGCTTTGACAAGAAGATGAAATCAGGGTGAAATAGTTACGTCTAAATTCACACATGCACATATATGTATATATTAATAATATTTACTTACACATATAAAGAAATTTACTTATACACATTGATCCTGAGCCTGCAAGTGCAATGCAAACAACAGATCAAAACTCCCCATGAAAAGATAAAATGGAGAGTAAAAAATAAATACAGCCTTAAAAAGAAAATCCTGCTACTTTAATTATTATATAAGACATAAATCGGGTTTTAGATTATGCTCTACGCATTGACACAAGATAGCCTGAACCTAAAGTTTGTAAGATTTAATTTTCTGTTGCTATTAATGAATATTACAACAGTCGCTGCCCCCTGTGGCTTGGTATAAAAAGCAGTGTATATACCTAGCACAACATTTGCAGACCTCCTCAGTTTTGTGGTTTTAATGTGATGAAAATTTGTACGAGTAACAAAGGAAAAATGTCATGGTAACTAAAACATTTCCTATACATGTATTTTAGAGGGAAGCTAAATCAAAGGTCTTCAAAGAATTACTAGGGTTCTTTCTAGGAGGTTATTGACAAATATGTAGTTTGTCTTCTGAGTTTGTGCCTCTTTCACAGATTGGTGTATTTGTGATCCCACAGGCAGGAATAAGTGTCTGTAATTCATTTCTCCTTGTTAACTAGTGTGCTTTTGTGTGTAGGATGATTGACAGCAAACTCGGCTTAGTCCCAACGGATGAGCTTGTTAGCAAAACCCTAGCATCCTATCTCTAATAAAGCATATCAGCAGTACATTTTGTCCTATCTATTAGCCTCTCTGTTTCTTTTTTGTGAAAAGCTGAGTGTCCCTTTGAAGCAATGACAAATAAACCCCTGAACTGAAGTGCTAGGCTGCCTTATGGACAGCTGGATAGTAAATGTCACACCGTGTATAGAATGCCTATTATCAGAGTGAGCCATTTGTTCCATTCCTTTCAGTATCTTAATGTAATACAAAATTGCTAAATCAAGCCCCATGTCTGTGACAGAACATAATTAATGAGAAAGCAGGAGCCAATTCAACACTCTTTATTGGGACCTAATTGGCTCAGGCAACAGAGTTGTCACTCAACAAGAGACTTCCTTTAAAGCAATTTTGTTCTTGGTTGTATTACAGAGCCTATTAAATTGTCCCCTCCTTGATCACACAAAGAAGTATCTGCATGCAATAATTAGCTTTTCTAAGGGGATTTTTTTAACTCTTTCAATAATAGCACATTTTCAAGCACTGCTAGAGGAAACAGAGAACACAGGGAGATGTGCAGCCTCTGGACTGAATAATTGTAATACATGCATTTTGGGAAAGCCTATGAGGAATCTATATCAAAGCTACAGCTAGTACACAATGTGGTGGCCTGACTTGAGAGCAGGTTGCCGGTCAGACTGTGCATCTAATATTTGCACTCTGTACAAACTGTTCAGCTAAAGGAGCAAGGGAAACTGTAGACGTATGGATTGTTTAACCAAGTACTTCTTTTCTGAGATAATATTAAGGACCACTATGAGGAATGAGAGGTCCTATTTCCCAGTGCCAGTATCTGGAACTTTCGACACCAGGATGAGTAGCAGTTTGTTTTGAGTAGGAATCAAAACCTGGGAATCTTTTTCCTGAAAATGTCCATCAGAGTTTCATGGAGTGTGTTTTTCTTAATCTGTAGATTGTTATCACAGAGTAAATTGGTAAGGGACCTCTGTAAGCTTTAAGAAAGAATTTTGTTTTGCCACTGAAAGAACAAAATTCACACTTTGGAGTTAAGTAGTACTTAAATCGTACGTAAGTAAGAAGGCAGTCTAGAACCTGCTTCTGTGATCTCCAAAAGCAAAAATCTCTACAACTAGGTAGAAGACAACTTATTCAAAACTAAAATACACTTGTCTTCTTGAAGTCCAGTGATCTTACCACCACTTAAAAGGTTCAGATGTGTTCACGTATGTATGTAGCTTGCAATATTTATTTTCCAGTTGATTTCAGCTGCAGCTACCAAGCTTCATAATAATGTATTTGAAAGCCAGACACTAAAAATTGGAGAATCCTGAACCAATTGAATACCCATGTGTTTTGAAAGGCTTATCATAAATTGAACTTTAGATTTCCTGTTTGGTCTAGGATTAAAGCTAATATTGTAGTGGAGGACTTGGCCAAAGGTTTTCTCAAAGTTGTGACATATCATCCTCTCTGTTACCATTTTCTGGTATTTGTATAGGACTCACAACTCAGTGCACCTGTTGAAAATAATTTAGGAAATACAATATAGAAAACTATGTTTATTTATTTATCTATTAACAAATGTTTAATATTGCTGTATTTGTTGTTATTTTTGAGACTCCTAAGTGAAATAAATGAATATATATGGTGTTTAACAATCATTAGATTTTAGTAATTCCCTCTTATGTCTCCCAAAGTCTAGAATGATGAGACTAGTCATATGCATAATAGTGTGTTATCACTTACATTATTATTTTCTTCAGGGTAAATATTCCAGGGATTTCAAATGGAATGATGAAAAAAGAATTAAAAGAATGCAGAACACTGGGGTTTTTTTCAAAGCAATGGGTCTTGGCATATGCTGTATCTGCAGTTATATTAAGTGATTGTGATGAGCACATTTTGATTTGCACATTTTACATAGCTTTTTAGTGGTGCAAATTCATTGGCATCTGCTTTAATATGAATGCAAAATACAGCTTTTTGACTATCCACTTCTTTGAAGACTGAGCTAGAACAGAATACATAAATACATTACAAAACCTTTTTTCCCCAATTTAATAATGTGCAAGGCAATACCCTAAAGGCAAATGTTAATCAACAACGTGCTTTCCCAGGTAACTCATGAAGACTGTGAAAGAATATATTCTGAGCAAAATTGCATTATATTATTCTAGTAACAAATGAAAATTATTACAAAACCTGGTGTAATCTAATTTTCTTCAATTAATAATTTGCAATCAATATTATAAAACTAAAATTGTATGTTATGATTAACTCTGTATGGTCTAGAATACTAAATGACACTGAAGAACTTTAAAGAATACACCGTAGGCATCTACAGAGAAGCTTTTTCACAAGTCAAGTTACAATGTTAAAAAAATAAACATTTAAACCGAAATACTGCACAGACTTTTACCAAACAAATACTATGTGGAAAAATAGCAATGGAAAAGATATTTTGGGAATATATTCAAAACAGCACTGATTTAAATGTTTTACAAACAACATAGTTTCCTGATATTCAGTTTTCATCCAAAAAGTACTTGATTTCCTAAGTGAATTGCCAAGCTTCTGTAGTTTTGGCCATCATAACTGTATAAAATGAGTTAGATGCCATGCTGTTTGAATCTAACACAAGACCAAAAGGCTGTTTCTCTTGTTTCAGAAAACCTTGGGCTCCAGATATTAGTAACTGCCTTCCGACAACACATAGCCAGAAGTTACATTTCTCAGCATGTCTATGCTTGAAAGGTCTGTCAGTGATGACATAAAAGTGAGGTCATAATTTGGTTGTCATTGCAAATGGAACAACAATGTGTGATTTCAGGACTGGTGGTTATTAGTACTTCAGAAACTGTAAAAAAGATAATCCAGATTAGTTATGGATTGTGTCTATAATGCATAAGGACGACATCTTGCATCTTCATTATCTGACAGTGGTTACAGGTAAGACAAGAATTAGACACCTTATTTTGTATATTATACAAACAAAGTTATTATGATGCATGAAAAACATTTTGTAGGTCTGTAAGTTTTTCCTTCATATATATGCAAGGACCTCACAACAGATGTCTCAGTAAGGACTGGTTTACGTAATGGCTTTCAAATGTTTTCTTGTTTTGGTAAAGCACTGTTATTATTAGTAAATCTGGCAAATAAGTCTGAGCCAGTACAGAAAACCTTCCATCATTTTTTCTGTCTAGTATTATCCTGTAATGCCTCACAATTTTACCCTGTGATAATGATGACTAATTCTTCAGTATGCAATTTTCCAGAATATTACGAAAATGTCATCTTTTTCATGTATATACTGTCTGCTTTCTTCATCTCATATACAAATGTAATAATATGTGCCCTAGTGGCTTGGTCCCCGGTGGCATAATTTTATACAGGTCATTATATTTCAGAAACAAAAATATTGAATACTCTAAGCAGTCTTGAATTTCTAGGCACTAAGTCTGAGGGAGTCTGCAACCTCTGAATCTGTCATGTAACCAGACTTTTCTTCTGCACAAAGTATGATGAAAATTAATAACACATGTCATACCACTGTGGCAATGCCAACACAGAGGATGCGTTTTACAGAACAGATGGTACTTGCAATGCTAAGAAGTCTATTCTCTTCATTTTGCCTCATTGTTGCTTGGCTTCTTTGCCTTCTCACACACGTCACACATTTGAAAGAGTGCACAATGTCCTCTTTCTGAAGGGCACAAGCATATGAACACATATAAACAATATCAGAATGCAGATTAATTTACCTAGAACATAATTCAAAATAGACTTAAAAGCAAATAATAACACTATGTTAGCAGAAGAATGCCATAGCTATTGTTTAAGAAACTAAGGAATTTATGCTTTTGCAAAGCTAGGAAAGGTAGTATTCATACAAAACATAACACGGATCAGTTTACCTGCCACGTTACAGGTACTAGTGTGAAATATAGAAGTTTCAAGAAGTGTTGAGTAAACTACATGATAATTTAAGACTGAATATTATGAAGGATAATTTAAAATACAAAAAAACTCCAGCTGACCTTCATCCAAAATTGATGCTCTTGTAAAAAAGTCATGGGACACTTAATGACTGTAGCAGTTTTCTAAATATCATTCTCAAGTTGGCATGTCTTGTATTTCAGTAACTGAGAGTAATATACCAATGCAAGAAGTCACATCTATGAGGAGCCAGAGGAAAGAGTATCATATATTATATAATCAATACCATATATTGAAGGTCTTGAAATTTCTTTACAGATCTGTAAAACGTTGAAATTCGTGTTTATGCAGATTTTTATGCAGATCACAGACTGAGGGAGAAAGGCTTCAATGTGTACAGAAGGAAGAAATTTCTGATTGATACTGCTCTGGACTACAACTCAGAAGATGTAGGTCCTGCTGCAACAGATACTGTTCTGCATGTTTATTTCTCAGCTGCATAAGAAGTGAGTTTCAGACCATGAGTGTAATACTCCCAGATATAACACCAAGAAACAGGGAGTTACAACTACTTCAGTGAGCAAGCAGGAATGATCCACTGTGAACACACCAAAATATTCTATTAAGGAATAAGTCCATATGTAGTGTAATAATAAAATGTGGTTTCTTTCTTGATCAGCAAGAGGATGAGTAATGGCACTGCATGCCAGTTTACACTTGCCTTTGGCAGCCTGAAAATGGCACATGCAGATTTGGGCAAAATTAACTGCCATGGTCTATTCATGTGTTATCTAAAAATTCTGACAGCCGGCTCAGTCCTCTTGAATGGCTGCCTATGGGGTCCTCCATACCGAGAAATATATAATATTCAGCATGAATAAAGACTTGGAAAAATGCTAGCATACGTAGCATCTATATTTTAATGTCATCTGCAACATTCTCTGTAATTTTTTCTACAATCAGTCTTTTCTGCTATCAGTCTAGTCTAAAAAATCCTCTCATAATAAATTGGTCAGCCTGTTACATGTCTGCCTAACTTGGTGGCTAGACAGAGAAAAATGTTAATTGCATGGTATGTGATATGGTTTCACAACGGCTGGTACAGCATAGTGACTCACAAATTATAAAAATAATTTCCTTCATCATTATTTCTGCTAATTAACTTTGTTTTCTTTCTATCTGATTCATATGTTCAGGAAGAAAACTTCTTGTAAATCACTCTTCTTCGCTGGATTATGTCTGAAATTTAGTTAGGACACAAAGAGTGAATGAAAAATAACTTATTTTGCCCTTTGTTATCCACTCAGTTAAGGGATCTTCTTAACAGCTGTGAATTTCACTGCTCTAGACGAGACGCTGACAGAATATGTAGCAATTTTTATGAACACTTTGGGGGAAAAAGAATAACTTTTCCTTGTTAATAAATGATTAATTTTTCAAAGCTAGAGACCTCAAGCCTTTGGAATAATTCAAAGATTTTGTTAAAGCATCAGAAATCCTTCAGGCATACTTCAGTCTGTCTCAATGTTGAAACTGCACATTACAGGTTACAATCCTGTTACAATTGGGGTGCATTAAGAAGAGTGTGGCCAGCAGGTCGAGGGAGGTGATCCTCCCCCTGTACTCTGCCCTGGTGGGGCCGCATCTGGAGTACTGTGTCCAGTTCTGGGCTCCCCAGTACAAGAGAGACAGGGAACTACTGGAGAGAGTCCAGCGGAGGGCCACAAAGTTGATTAGGGGAGTGGAGCATCTGTCTTATGAGGAAAGGCTGAGAGAGCTGGGTCTGTTCAGCCTGGAAAAGAGAAGGCTGAGAGGAGATCTGATTAATGCTTATAAATATCTAAAGGGTGGGTGTCAAGAGGAT
>VZSC01015392.1:22088-58055 GCA_013398225.1 Steatornis caripensis
GGATACATGATCACTGAGATCTATTGAGGTGATGTATTTTTATGTTATATTTTATTTTAAAAATAAATAATGCTTTTTAATTAAAACTAACTAGATCTACTGTGCTATTAAATATGGAACATAGATAATACCACATAGCTGGACTATTTTAGATTTATCTGATGCATTTAGCAAGTAATATATCCCATGGCACTTAAAAAATAGCAAAGATGAACTATATGTTTGTAACAGTCTCCTATCCACAAAACTTTAGTCCCACTGTCCATGCTGACTGTCATAGGAAGAAAAATATGTCCAACATTTTGCAAAATTCAAGCTTTTTATCAAACCCTACTTCACTTATGTTCGAATTCACTTGCTCTTGAATACTGTAAATCATTAAAATCAAGGGACTTCAGCTGCAGGTGGAAAACTGTAGAACCTTAGTCTTGACACTGTTGTACTAACAGCATCAAGAATCCCAAAGACTGTTCTGTTCATTAGAGAGGAATTGAGAGATGTTTGCAGTTTAGATAAAATAGGACGATATAATTAGTAGACTAGTGAATCTAACTTAGGTGTGACACCCATATTATCAATATTAAATACATATGGTCTTCCAAATGTTAGTCATTTTAGTAGTATATTTTGCTGATGCAAGTTGAAAACATTTCCAAGTTTATTCAAGTAGCAGCCAAAACAATTAAATATTTTAAAAAATGTTGTATCCGAATATTTTCTATCCTAGCATTCATGATAACCAGAATGGAAACCTGCAGATTTCTTGGTATTTCAGAGTACCAGTACCACAAAGAACATGACTGTATGATGATTAAGGAAAATTACTGTATGCCCAGGCAAAAGACCTTATATAAAAGAGAGAATCATACTTCACGTTTTTGTATTGATACTGCATAGGTTATTCTCAAATTTCTTAATATAAATCAGGCTGTTACAAATATTTATATAACTTTGATATGCAATTATATAAACAATTATTATTTATACAGGCATTAGAATTCAGAAAATAAACAAGTAATGCCAAATATGTCTATATAAAATTGATGCTTAAGAAGCCCACACAGCAACTGACCTATGCTTCTCATTCATTTCTCACTCTATTGCCCTCATACACAGTCTTTCTCATTTTATGTTGGCCACTCCTTTTAAATACCAGAGTTTGCCTTCATCTTCAATTTAAATGAAGTTTAGGAGTTTACAGATCTCACTGATGTGTAAAATTATTACAAAGATGTATTCCCAAATTCCATTTAGGTACTCTGACAGCCAAGACTTTGGCCCAAATAACTATCATTATGTCATTACCGTATTTGCCATTCCAAACTGAATCAAAGCACATCAGGAGTTTCCTATCTTTCTTAGCGTGCCACTAGAAAGACTAAAGTTTGCTATAGTGTTTTCATATATATTTCTAGACTTAAATTAGAATTTTCAAAGTATTAATTTTGTGCTTTGTCACTTTACTGCATTGCTTTCATAGGCATTTGAAAAAGGACAGCAGTCCTTTTCCATAACTGATGCCAAAGCCAGTATATGGCCACATAACTTTCTAATGAGCCTTAGGAAGACTGATTCATCAAAAGCGACTCCTGAGACATTAGTCTAGTCTTCCTCATACCACTAATTTACACAGCCAGTAGGACTTGATGCATGCAAATCAGCAGCGAAGAAAGAATGGAGATTAACTAATCTCCTCTTTAATGTTTTGTCTTTATTTTTAGACTCAAAAAAGCCAAAATGAAAATATTTAATGTCTTTTTTTCAAACGGAGGTTAATGCTTCTTATAATCGGCCAAATTTTCAGAAAATTATGATTTCCTCTTGTACCAGACCTTTATTAGGTACAGATTTAATGAGATAGACAGATAGTAGAACTAACAAAGAGAGCTATAATCCATCCTCTGCTTAGTCACAGTGCACTGTGATTGATGCACTTCATTCACAAGCTATGAGTTCTTTTACCTCTTCCTTTTCCCATTCAGGTTACAGCTGCTCCTTCCCGTATTGGGATCAAGTATCTATTGTCCTATTGTTCCTAACAGTATCTGTTGTCTTATTATATTTCTATGTATTTCCTACTGTGGAACATCGTGGCATTCCAAAATTTATCTAAAATAAGAATGAAATAGTATGTATCGTCTTTCACGTTCTACATTATCAGCTAAATAGGCAAACTATAATGCAAACATGCTTCAGATCTGAAAAATAAAATTTTAAGTCCTGATTTCTAAAAATCTTTCAAATGTATCAATTAAATATGTAGTTTATGACCATCAATACACAAACACTGAACAATTTTCTCAAACAAAAATACAAAGGACATTTTGATGTGAAGATGTGAGTCTTTAAGGCTGCAATAATGCTCATCACTTATCTGTTATAATGACACAATAAGGGAAGTACTTTCATTACTATTTTCACTGTGCAAGACAGAGTATCCTTGAAACATTATCCTTTCTTCCAGACAGCTCTTTATGGGAAAACAGACTCAAAAGTGCAATATACATGTTACCTGAACTTTGAGAAAAGTATTTAATGCGTTTCTGCTAGTCCATAATACCAATATCACTTTCTAGAAAGCCTGCTGGGTTGAGTTGCAGGGCTGAAAATGTGCTATTTCTTATTTGGTTCTAGTCTCCTGTATAGTCTTATATAGATAATCCCCTTTATCTGAAGATCTTTACTTCCAAAGATCTTTTCTATAGTTAAACTAATCTCTGAAGTCTCAATCATTTCCTAAACCTATTTAATCTCTGTATCAGTAAAGTTTCCTATTCACAGCTATTTCAGACTTTGCAAAACTGTCTATTGACGACTACAGTATTTGTTTACTTAAGACATTTATTATACAGTGTTTTAAATAAATGTCCTTCTTCATTCTTTAGTGGGAAAAATGAAAGCAAAAGATATAATATACTGTTTATCTCAATGATTCTTTAACTTAATACAACAAGCAAAAGCATAGATATTGAACTGGAATAATAATGTTAGGATTTTGCTCCTACAGCGTGTTTTGTCACCAGATCTTACCAGGAGTATACTGTTGTTCAAGTTAGGAAACAGTAACATAACTGCATAAGCAGCTGTAACATTTTGATCTTATGTAATTTTCATTTCTGTGAGAACAATGCTAAGTAAACATGAGTAAAAAGGCAAAGTGTTCTGCGAAATGCATTGTGTTTAAAGAATGAACAGAAAAGTAGCTAATGACAGTAGAAGAAGAAATCAGTGAAGGATCATAAAGTATGCAGAATAAAACTAGTAGTGTTACAGTCTGTTAACTATTTCATTTATAGATTTATGTATTATGAAATTTCTTTATTTGAATGGCTGTGAGGTATAGCATAGGACAATCTTTGAATAAGAAACATCCTTATAGTAGAGAGTAAGTAGAGGTAATAGAGTTTAACTTGTTTCTTCTTACTGACTGGCCTGGAATGGGTGACTTCAACAATCTTTTACTTATCAATCACGATGATATTGCTGAAAAATCATGACATGGATTTTGTGGCATCACTGGGAAAACAGAAAAAAATTATCATACGGATGAGTCAAAAGATAAAAAGCATTCATAGTAATAATTTAATCAACCATCAATACTTTAATAACATTCTTTTGTGTGTTATCTGGAAATGACTAAAGAAAAAAAAATCCCATCAAGTAAACTGATCACCATTTGGCAAAAGCATTTTCATCTTCTGATGATGGAGGTTAATTAAAATTGCAAGAATAAATTGTTGTGCATAAACATATGATAAAGAATTATTTATGCATATGATAAACAATTACTTTGTAATAATAAAACCAGTAACTCATACTGATTTTCTAAGCATAACTCTCTGCAGTATTAAACAGTTAGAATTACTGAACGTTCCCAGAACTGGGTGCCAACTTTCATGGGAAAAGTTTCACATTGGTTGATTTTTATTCCTTTTTTCCTTAAAATGGTGCTTTTACAGACCAAGAAATCATTTATTGAAAGGTTTCATTAAATACATTATTAAATGGTCTTTTCTCTCTTCAGAGAAAGAAGCATTACCAGCATTATCAATGAGTTCTGGAACAGTCCTGTAACAACAAATTTACTGAATCTACATGATAAAGAATAATAATATACTACAGAAAATGTCAGACTTTTTACAGACTTCCACTAAGTGGACAAAAAATCACAATTATTACAATTACTGCAGCTTTCATATACTCAGCTATTTCAGCAAATAAGATCAAAAAAAAAGGAGTCTAGCTGCTTCCTAAAGACATTCCTACTACAACCCCACCTGAAAGATGCTGCACTAAAGTGCACAGCCAAATATTAAATTAAATCAGAAGATGATTTACTATATCACTTAGCGGAAGAGGACTTACCACAGTTCCCATCCCTGGGGTTATCAAATTTTGAGACCTGTCATGCTTTATAATTTGGCACTTTTGATTAAAAAGAAAACAAATATAAACCAATTTTTGTCCTTCTGGAAGTTGATTGGTAGAAAACACTGACACACTATCTGAGTTGAAACACTCTTTCAGTAACATATACTGGAGATTGCTCAATTAAGTGAGATATATTTCCAAATCATGCATTTTTGTTGAAAAGCTTCATACTATGAAGATAGAGAAGGTTAAAATCAAAATATTGCAAATTACAAAGAGGCTGTTATGGAGAGAAAAACCTTTCTCTGACAAGAAAAATGTGCAGTAATCTATACATCATCTTCCACAGACCCTTCATCCCCGTAAGAAAAGTTTTACAGATACCCGTTCAAACTGTGACCTAAATTTTGAGGGAACTGTACTGAACTCCATTCTGGAGTCATTCTAGATTTCTAACTGTTTTGAAGAACAATGCACAGCCACTGTGTGAAACATACCAATAGACCAGTTACTCAGAAAATATGGGTTTGTAATCTGAGGGTGTTCGGAAAAGAGTCATATTCCTCAAAAAAATATAATCCATGCTTGAAGTTTGAGAGGATGACAGTAGAATCTTCTCTTGAATTTGAATGTTGTTAGGACAAAATTATAAGCACTTCTTAAAAAAAAAAAAAAACAAAAATACTTTGAACACTTTTGTCACGGTTTAAAGCTGGGTTGGCTATTAAACGAACTACAGATGCTCTTTGTTAACCCCTTCCCTCCCCAAAGTGGGGTGAAAGAGAAAAGGGAAAGAGACTTACAGTTTGGAGAAGTTAAAACAGCTTTAATCTAACTACAATAACAAGACATAATAATAATAGGGAAAATAATAATGAAATATATACAAATATACAGAAAACCAATATTGAGCTCCCTCCACCGACAACTAATACATCACCTGGATGCTGTGGGGCAAGCCCCGAGAAAGTCCCAGTCTGTACTCAGCAGCAGTCAGGACCTGGATTCAGGAATGAACGATCGGGATTGAAGGCAGAGGAGAGTCCTCCTCGGATGCTGGCCATAGAAGAAGAGAGCCAGACTCTCATGATCCCTCAGCTTTATACCAAGTATGATGCGTATGGGATGGAATACTCCCTTTGGTCAGTTTTGGGACACCTGTCTGACCCGCTCCTCCCTGCCGCAGGGTCGCAGGTGTGACCACTTCTCTGCTCTTTCAGTTCTGGCGCATAAGAAAACAGAAGCAAGCATCGACCTTGGTCTCCATAGGGATAACTATAAGCAAGAGCCTTACTGCATACCATTGCTACTGATGTTCCAGCACTAGCTACAAACATCGAGCCTTATCACTGCTAGAAGCAGCTACTGTCTGGGAAAACATGAGGTTAAATTCAGAGAGTGCAGCTTCTCAGAAGAGACTTAAGTAAAAAGCAAAATTACTGAAAGAAAATTGGTTCTGTCCTAGCCTGAACCAGGACAACTTTACAAAATATTCTTTAAAATTCAAAACGTGACTCAGTTACCTTAATATAGAATTCAGCAACGTAAGTACCATATAGGGAAGTGTTAGCTAAAAAAAATAAATGGTCCAGTACAATAGAGCTGTCTTTATTCCTATGGTCTGATAAAATGCTATTCTTATGATAACCAGTCATCTACATTACATCTACTATGAAGAGCTCTAGAATGCACATCTTCCTTGGGTATATTAAGGCAACTGTTCATTACACAAATGGAATAAGCAGAGGATATGTGCCTAAGAATATTTACCCACATTTAAACATGAATCTGCTTTATCTATATTTGCTTTCTTGTTAGGCATATTTTCTCTGACTAGGTAGGTATTCCAGATTCACTGGATAAAACCTTCTTGGCAAAGCCTATATCTAAAAGGAATCTCATTGTAAAGTCACTATACAATCAATTGCACAAGTCAGAAATCAGCAAAAACTTTGATCTTCCCGTTATGGGGTTACAAGATCATAAAATCCTAAATGTAGTGTGAAGATAGGAAAAAATGTTTCTGTTAAATTAAGAGCACTATAATGCTGACTTGACACATTCATAATAAACTAAATCATTTATGTATTGTACATTATACAGTTGTTAAGTATCATGCAAATTCTGAGCTCAGAACCAGAATTTTTAGAATTAGATTTGAACAAAAAATGTGACACTATTTTGAGATTATTTTTTGAGAAGGTATCTCATTCCATATTAATCATGCATACTCAGAAACACATAATAATGCACGTTGGAAGAGAGCTATGGAGGTCATCTATTCCAATCCTTTGCTCAAAGCAGGGTCAACTTTGAAGTCAGATATATGAATATATGATATGATATATGATATATATGATATATGATATATATGATATATGAAGCCAATATATGAATAGACAGAATTACAGAAATTTAGCTTCTTCAGATTCTGTTAACCATTGCTACACAGTAGCTGAGTACAGTACCTGCCTGGGATTACACTAAAGACTGAGACTGACTATATTTTACATAAGCCAAGAAATGGAAAGAAATTATTAAAGGGAATCTGGCTACCAAAATTATTCCATCTGGTACTTATTAGGAAGAGACAACTCAAAAAAGGATGTGCTAGGAAAGAAGTGATCTTCAGAGACAAAAAGCTATGAAAGATTAAGAACACAAAATGGTGGAGAAACTGCAACCGAAATCTAATTCAGTAACAGAAGCGCTTCAGTGCTTGTGTTTGTCATGATCTTCTGAAGTATATTACTGCATTAGAAGGAGTAGGATGTTAAACGGGTTGGGCTGAGAGGCCAAGTTCCAAATGCCTGTCTTTCTGGAGCAATGCAGAGAAAATGCTTTTTCTAGAACAATTACCAGGCTTGTCCTAGAATAGTCAGTTTATTAGAGGGTTATGCCTAAGTATGGGAGACTGATTGAGATTTTGCGAGGATGCGTGGGCAGTAATTCCAAAATGAGTAACATCACCAAAGAAATAATAGTATCTGTTCGTTCTCCTGAAGAGTATCAAGAATAAGGAATACAGTTGGACTTTAATAATGATGCCAGTTCAGTAATTAATCCAATTCATTGGATCAAGGAATGCAATTGTTCTTCAATAATATCCTTGCTTCTAATTTCAGAGCATAGGAAATCTACTATCATCTTCTGTCATCTGTACTGCTACTAAAACATATCTGGCAAAGCCAAGAATTTAATTTAGCTTTCATGACTCTGTGATTAACATGCTTATAATGATGTTATTCTTATACTAACAAAAATAGAGCGGCACATGATAGTGGGAATAATGAAGGTTATGGCAGAAGATCCCAAAATTATTTCACAGAAGGGGAACAAGTGACAATGATGTAAGTACCAGCTTTTAACATTTGAAACTAGATTCAAACTCTTTCTAAGGTGAAAATTATCTCATATTAATTTTCAACTGTTATCACAAAGCCACTATTCAGCTGGCATGATACCTTGTTGACAAACACAGAACTAACTAAAAGGGACAGCACAAGTAAGATAGAGAAGTATTGGCAGGAATGAGGGAGCCTGCCTGCAACTGGCTCGAGACAGTGCTTTTCTTTAGTTTAATATCACAAAATCCAGTGTGATTATCTAACCTAAAGGAAATCCCATATAACTTTTTATTAGTGCAATCCAAATGAATAAAACTGAAAATGTGCCAATCTACTATTAATAACTGCCAGACCTGGATAATAACCATTGTTAATAGTTTTCTCAGATTGTTCTGGGAAGGAAACAGCATGTTGCCAAACTTCTAGGTAAGGCTAGTTTACAAGCTAAGCTAAATGGAAGGCTTGTTCTGTGGAAGCAATACACAATACTCTCATTACAAAGCTTCGTGTTTGGCAGAACAATCATTTTCCCCTTTAATCCTTCATTCTGGGATCTATAAGACCCTGCAATTTTCAGATAGCAATGGCACAAGATCAAGGTTATTACTATTTTTTTAAGATAGCACTTTTTAACAAAAGGAGAGAAGCACAGAAACAGCCAGGCAGCAGTTGCACATGTGTTTTGTAATAATTTCAGTTTGAATCCTGCCAATATCACTTCACCTCAAGCCACTTGCTGAGAAGCTGAGCACATCCATCCTCTCCTGTAGGCTTTATTTCTGCCCAACAAAAGACTATGCTTGGCTCCAGAGACTGTTAGTCTTCAGTTTCATGGGCACAAAACCAGCTCAAAATCTAGTATGAATAGTGAATAGGAAAAAAAAATCCTTAGCAGCCAGTAGCAGGCACAGCATCATGGAGGGCCTCTCCATTAGTAGAGAGCTGCCTTGTGAAAATAATCCTTGGCAGAAACAGGACTTGCAGCACATTTGAGAAAGACAACTTTCTAGAAATATTTCATGATTTTCCATACTTTATTCCAAGGTTTTTAACTAATGTCCAATCTTTTTAAAGCACTGATCATATTCTCAAGTATCACTTGCATCTTACAAAATTCCAGAGGCTGTCTACCAGCAGCTTCGGTATTACAATACCTATCGTCATTAAACATTTATAAAGTGCAATGTCATATCGTTAAATAGGAAAGGGCACTGGTTCAGATAAAAAGAGCTACTTTTCTAAAAAAAGCCAGTATATATAAAGAAATACAGATTTGTAAAAATTATTCTAGAACAAAAGTGCAGGTACTGTGAAAAAAACCATGAAAATGAAGTATTTTGGAAGATACTGTAAATATACTTTTTACTTTACATTTTGTACAGCTTAGCTTTTATGCCTAATACTACTGTGACTATTATTGCTGTAATATTATTGCTGAGGTTGCAAGACATTTTGTGACACGGAAGATGTGAAGTTTCATCTACGTAGACCATTCAAATGTTCAGTCTTCCACTGAGGTCATCAGATTTCCTTTTTTCTGCTGAGGTCATGTGTAATTTGAGGGTTGTTGTTAGACTATCCTAAAAAAAGCTGTCTGAATTCTTAGTGTACATAGCAACCAGCATGTGCCACGATATCCTTCTGAACGCTCAGTGCAGGTAAGAAGAGGAGCTGCCTCCGTCAGGGCCCTGCCTGCCCTGTGACAGGCCTCAATGGCCCTGACTAAATTTACCTGGGGCCTCCACTCACATCCTGTCCACAGGCCCAGGGACTTCATTTAAACTCAGGCCTATGCCTTTTCTCCTTGCCTGAGCTGTGTTGTAGGACTGCTGGGCCTACGCTGGTAACACCTGGCTATGTCTGAATGAAATTGCCCTCACCAGCCCTGATCCTGACCCGTGGACTGGCTTCCTGGCTTGACCTTCGACCTGCCTCGTCAGCACACATTTTCCTGATCATCTGGACTCTAGCTGCCCTCTTTGGTTCTGCCTTGCTTGCCCCACTCTGGTACTGTGGGGCTGGGCCCTGGCTGGTGAGGCATTGGCCCTGCACCCCATATGACTGTGCTGGGCTGCCTGCCCTGATGGCCTCTGTCATAGTAGTACCTTAGATATACTTCTGAAGACATAGAAAACAACAAACTAACTCTGTTCTTCCGTCAGGGTCCTTAAAAAGTGCAGCTTCAGCAGTTTGGGGATTCTTTGATCTTTAGGAACCACTACATACCAACCGGTCCTCTAATAAGCATAATAAGCTGGAGCATCTGGTTGATCTTCCCAGAGACAAAAACTTCATTTGTCTGATGTGAAGCTTTAACATAAGTGCTCAAGAAAGATTTCTCTCTCTGCAAAGAGCAGCTTGGAGGTGGAGAAGGCAATGTTCTTAAATCTTAACAAACTTGTCTTAAGTTTAATTACACTTAAACTTTCACTTTATTCCCAGGAAGAACACCAGGAAGAAAAACACCTTAACAGAAGGAGTCATGTTGTGGTACTTGTTAAGCTATGTCTACAGAACATACGGTGCGCATCAGCTTATGATCAGGTTGTGCTTTGAGCATTTTAAAAAACTCCCCATCACTTCAAGACTTAACATTGCACCTTTGCCTGTACTCAACATTTTGTAAGTTGGACATCCTATGAACTACTGCAGTAACAGATATTCTAAGTATGGCACTCTCAGTACAACCTGGATGCAAAGGATAACCTGGATGCAAAAAGATAACCTCCAGCACTGTAGAAAGGAAAAGGTTACAAGCTTGTTTAAATTTATTCTCAGGTCCACAAATAATATATTATCAGCATACACTTCATCAATATGCATATCCTTCTACAGAGGAAATCCTTGCAGGGACATTTTGACAACATGCCTCTTGCTGAAGGATTACTCAGTCAAAAACCTGATATTACTTGTGTGGTCAGTAATACAAAGCAGTATGCTTAATACAATAATGGGTCACTATCTCTTGTTTTCCAACATGCTTTGAATTGTAGATAGAAACGTAAATCTCATTACAGCACTTGCTATGTTATATGTAAGCAAACAAAACAGTGCTGCTTCTGCTGGAAGGTGGATTTTTCTATTTTATGGTTTTACACTTCTTAAGAAGTGTACTTTTAAAGCACTCTTAAAAGACAACCCTTTTTCTTTTAAAGAAAGTTCAGTGACGTGGTTGACAGATTATAGTTAAGTTTCTACCAATGAAAGCTCATGTATCTTATATGCAAGTACAATGCACTTGTGCCCCAGTTACATTGCATTTACTCCTAGGTTTTAAGTTTCCTCCCATGCCTCTCCTTTTCCAAGTTATTGAGTAGACCTGAACTGTTTTAACAATAATGAAGCATTATACTTCTATTCCAACATGAAACTTGGGAAGAAAGCTTACTATAAAACACAGGCATCTTTGAATTAAGAGGTTAATGTGGAATGTATGTCAAATCCAAAGTCATTCAGGCAATAATCCTATGAAGTACAGTTTGTTTTGGGTATTTATTCTATGATGTTTACTCAATTCCTTTGGTATGCAAAATAGGAAATCAAAATGTCATGCATACATACAGTATTAGAGTGTAACTCCGGAAGATCTGGCTTTTTACGGCATGTAGGAAGTAATCTTTCTTCTCTTGCAGGTATAATCATTAAGATGCTTTTTTGCCCCATTTTTTTTAGATGTATGTATCAGATGAGGATTACATAAAAAAACCTCCAATACATTAGCCCTTCTTTTAAATTGGCATAAACCACTTCTGTGGCTAAAACTGGCATACTGATGCATAAATTATAAGGAAAAAAACTTAAATATATCCAATCCTATCTGTAAGTACTGAATTTGATTCCTCTATTTAGAATTTCTGAGTCACTCAAGTAGATATATTTGATAGGAATGTGATCTAATTGTTTTACTGTTAAACCTGAAACGGTTGCTATTCGGAGCAAAATAGCAAGAGACCTTTGGATAATTCTGCCACTCAAATCAAAGTCTCAGTCAATTAGCTATCTTAATAAATAACTGCTCCCTAAAAAGAGACAGGAAAAAGAGACTAAGAAAATATGAAAAAAAACCCTGCAAAATGAAAAATTTGACAATTTCCCAAACGCTAGGAAGAAAGTCAAGTTCTAAATTAGATTAAAGGTTTGATTTTTCTATTCTTTTTTCTTTATTCTGGCATATTAAAAGCAAAATAAAATCATGTTAACATAACGATTTTTCCATTGTGCTCACAGGCCATATCTTTGTACAGAATTCAGGTCAGTTGCGTGTAATGACAGTCTGGACAGTAGCTCAGAGCAAACAGTTTGGTCAGAAGCAATCACGAGGTAACCAGAGGCTTTTGGCTTTTTATGACCCGTTAGTTCTCTTGTCTATGTCATGGAAGTGAGAATGGATGCCCGAAATATGGATGGTTGACGTCTTCATAACGTTAGTGCTTCCCTAAGCAGAGAATACACATTACTCTATCACCTACATGCATACATTATTGATCTGTCAGTCCCCTGCTTTTGTCTAAGTTGTTCCAGCCATGTATTTTGCTATAGGTCTTGAATTCAGCTCAGCTGCCAGGTTGGTAACAGAGCAAACTGACTTACATTCCATTGCTCTAGAGGATATCTGTATTCTAAGCATGTCTTTTGGGAGATATGATGCTGTATGTATATTTACTTATATTATTTCTGTATGGAAAGATATGTAGAATGAGTAACTTGAAATAACAAACTAACCTTTAAAAAAAAAAAATTAGAGGTAAGGAAAAATATGCCTTGCAATCATGCAACAGTGATGGACTTGATGGTACAGATTCTTACATAGTTGAATCCATAGGAAGCTTCCTCATATGCAGACAAGAAACAACCCTTAGTCCGGTGTTCCTTTACTGTGCTGCCGATGAATAATGCATTTTATAATTGCATTTTAAAAATCTACATTTAGAATACTGACTTGACTGACAAAAAATGCCCAGCATAGAGTGGCTACCTTTCGGAAGAAGAGAGCTTTGTAAGTACAGACTAAAAGGAGAAATCATGTCATAAATCGTTGCGCATATGGCTACTGACACTGGCAACACATGGGGAAATAACTCACCTGATAACCTAATTCTGCTTCTCTTGAAGACAACAGCAAAACTCCTACTGTCTAACAGAAACAGAATTGAATTCTTCATATGCTGAGGAACTGATAGCACTAGGTGCTACAAATTATAATGCTGCACTCATTTCTTCTTAGCTGATCATAACTCATACTTTAACAGTGTGATTAAATAAGTTCAAACAAATCCAAATATTTTTTACAAAATAATCTCTGACTTAGAGTGGTCTTTGCACCTGAATATATAATTATTTACCCTCATTTATCACACGTAAGTGCCCAGTCTTTGCTCATAACAGTTTTTCTGCACATGTTGCACATATTATTCATAATGTATATTTCATTCACACTACAATATAAACTGATATATCAAAATATTTTAAATTAATTTAAAGTTTCAATTTTATATACCTTTACTAGGGTTTGTTTAAATTTATAAATAGCTGCTTATTAAAAAGTCTCAAACAGATTATATGAAAAGAAGTTAAATTAATGATGTTTAGTATTACACATTATACAGTTTCTTTATTTTTTTGCTGACTTGATCACACTGTGAAAAATTCATGAATATTTAGCCATTAAATGAAATGCAAAATTTTCATTACCATTTTATTGAAAACTTGACATCTTAAAATACCATACATACCATTAGTATTCTAGTGCATTGTCACCTTATTGCAAAATGCTGCTAAAAAACAATACCACCATTCAGAGAAAAAAAAATTGTCCGCCCAGGGCTATTAACTATAGTTCTACACATACATTAGTGATAAATAAGTGAAGCAGCCAATGCTCTCAAAAGATGTCACTAAAATGCTAGGAAACAACTGTAACCATAGAAACCATCTCACACTGCAATCTGAACATCTTTTGTCAGTGTTTGACTAGAAATGAGATGCTTAAAATCATTAGACTATCAAAAAATCTGAAGCCTCTTCATTGAAATTTACATATTTAAATATTTTGAAACCTGCAAAAACTTCAACATGATACTTTCATAAAATATTGTTTCAGCTCCTAGCCCTTAACTATCACTTTAGATACAATAACAACGATTATACAGACGGTTACTCTCTCCCCCAAAGTCTCTGCTGCCGGAGCCTATCTTTAGTGGTAGAATAAGAAGGCTAGAAGAGCCTAGGCATTAGAAAAAACAACCACAAAAAACTAGGGTGAGAACTGAGGACAGATTACCCAACTGTCCTTAGTCCAGAGTATTCACAGTCATGGCATTTATCATCTCTACTCACTGCTTTGGGTTTTTTTAAATTATCTTCATAAACACCATTGACTTTACTGACAGGATTAGTGATGTTGTATAACCTTCGTGACATTAGACAAAAAATACCCGAACGAGAAATTTGCTCAACTGACTGTAAAGAGTTTGAGAACTTTTGAAGGTTAAGTATCTCTCCGTTAGGCTAATGGCTTATTATTAATAGTACCTAATAAAAATGTCCTATATAACTTCTGGCCTGTAGAATAATAGCACAGCTCAGCCTTTCTGTACAGTGACTGATCTTGTTCTGTAGGGCTGGAGGAAATGTAGGAAGAGCCGCCTTAGCTCTTTTTGCAGTAGGACTCTGTGTTACAGTAAATATGCGTTAGTTTGAAAATCTAATGTAGAAAGGCAAACCAGGGGATTATTATTGTTATGCAATACATTGCTCAACTTTCCTATTTCATTTTTCATGGCTTTAAGCAACATTCAATGATCTTATAAACAATGGATTGCCAAGGATCAAAGGCTGTGAGCTTGTCCTTTAAAGCATTGTTTGCCAAAGCATTGTGATTTAACACTTGCAAGAGAATGTGGAGAATTTCAAATTCCCCCTCTTCCCACCTCTCCCCTCATCCTTTGGTGGTGGAAAAGGTCAGATTTTGAGGCCACCAATCTGATGCTTTCACAAATAGTATAAGATACATTAGAACTGGTAAGAATGTCTTTCTTATGATTGGCAACAAGCTATTATGATTTGCAAACTTGGAATCTGTTATTTTTATCAGCAAACTGGAATGCAAGTGAAAAAAGGCAAAAGAGGAAGAAATTAAGAAATATGTCATACAATTCATTACAAACTGTTTTTATAATCTGTTTTACCAATTTAATGAATTAATTTACAATTAAACAAAAGGAATCTGATGTATTTAAAATACCATCAAACTCATTCTGTAATTAGTAATTGACTGATTTAGTATAGACTTCGACATTGCAGCAGCAGATTGGAATCTTGTCCAAACATCATGAAAACCAACCTGTTCCACATTAGGTATCAATACGCTTCCACTTCTATAGTAAATGAGGAGCAGTCCTATCTATAATCTCTTACATAAGCAATTGCTAAATCTCTAATAGTTAACTAAACCATTCAGCGCTTGAGTTCTCTCACTGTCATGTGATCACCCACATCATTTAACTGTTTGGCATATTTTGACCTGGATCAGCTGTCGTTCTCCTCGCCGGGAACAAGCATGTTGCATGGGATGGGATGGGCTGGGAACTGTTCTCAGGAGACTGCTGTAGGGGCAGCGGAGGGGATTAGCCCTCATTGTGTAGTGGGAGAAAAGTTTCACTAGCTCTGCAGGTATTAGCCACACTTGCATCTTGCCACGGAAGATGATGGAGAGTCATTATCAGAGGATGTGATCAAACTAAACCACACCTTGAAGAAGAGAGGCATTTCTAACTGAGCCTTTTTAATGTTTCATACAGTTACCTCATCTAGAATTTATGAAATAATATGCTGCTAGGCTTCTTCCCTTTAACTTGATCTGTGATTTTCCAATACCGAATGCTACACATCTACAGATGAGGTAGTACAATTTAGCAATTTTCTCTATTGTTATTTTATGTATAAACAGACTGAGCAGCTCAGAGCTCCCTCTTTATCTTTTCTAATTTCTTCTAGGGGTATGAGTATAGTTTTTCTGTTGGGGTATGCCAACCTTTGAGGCTGCCATCAGTCATGAAAGTGGCAATTTCTTGTCACAAGTGTAATACAGTCCCAAAACACTAGAGTTAATAGCGTTGTGAAAGTTCTGGAGGGAACCTTCCAGAAAGGCAGGGAAGGACAGAGGACAGAAAGAAAATAGTAGTATTCTTTGAGGCTGTAATATCTTCTAGATCTGCCATTTCCATCATTTCCATTGCCCAAGAATGCTTAGGGGACAAAATCATACTAAAATAGTATTGCCTCGTCTCACTGGCAAGGGTGTAGTCCCTCATTTTTACTTCAGCCTTAGAGTCTTATAAATACGTAAACCAGATGGGTTAAAAAAATAAACATCAGATCCTTTTAGGTTTGAGTCTTTCACTGACTTTAGTGATTTATGAACTATTGCATAAACCAGTACATGCACTGATCTACTTCAAAGCTTCTCACTTACTGCCATACAGCCACTTTCTTCTATGAGCCATTCTCTGTTTTTTATTATATTAATGGTTTTTATTATATATATATGTTTTATGTATATTTTTATATATATGTGTGTGTGATATGTATATTTTAAGTAATAATGTTTTTATTATATATATAATAAATTAATTAAGAATGGTTCCATGGAAGGTAGATCTCTGTTGAAATTGTCTCCTAAACTGGGAGAGGTGAAATTAGATTCTCAGTTTCTCATGCGTTTGGCAAAGGCTGTAACCTGCAGCTTGCTAAAAAAAGAATGCTATCACATTTCTGCTGTCTTTTGTGTAGTCTTTTGTGTGGAATAGCTAAAAGAAGATCCCATTTCCCAAAACAATACAAAAATGCCTGGTTAATTAATCTATTTGCAAAGATGTAGGTGTTACACTGATTGACGAGCTCAAGATTTAAGTGACCTTGTGTATGTTCAGCAGAATATATTAAATTTAGATTATTCAGGGATGAAGAAGCAATGAGTGGGGTTTCTAAAGCTTTCAGTGATGCTTAAGTGTTAGACCTGCTGTTTAAATATATTTGAGGAATCTCATCCTAAATGTTTTTACTACAAGCATAATTCAAAGGACCTCGTGGCTGGATGCCAAGAAGTTCTCATAAGGGCATTTTCAAAAAACAGTGAGGCACAACGACAAACAGAGCACTGCAAATGTAGTTTCAGAGTCTGAGAGAGACCTTCAAAGTGCACCACTAAGTTTTTTTATAATATGCTTAAATTCATTATTTTGCTATTACTGCTCTGAATCTGACCCTCCTGCCACTGGTTTAAAAAGCAGTTTCTCAAAGTGAAATCTAATTCCATCATTAGGGGACAGATTGTTCTAAGAAGCTGGATTAGAGCAGCTTCAGCATGAATTTCAAAAACTTGCATTGAGCTATAAATATAATGTGCAATATTTTGCAATATCTAATGTGTTTTGGTCTAATGTTGAACATGCCCCATTGTTAAAACCAGCTGTGTTCTTCCACTTCTCATTTCTATAAAGCTATGATAAAGGCTGTCAAACCAAACGCTGCAGCACCAGCCTTTCTTGATAAAAGTTCTGTGTACACAGTACATACTAATCTCAAGATGGAATTTTGTTTCAAACCAGAACAAAATCTTCAGCTAATTATAAGTGAACTATATTAAGCACAAAAGGCAATTTCAATTTATACTGAACAAAGTTGCATTTTACTCTTTCCTTTCAAAATGCATTTGTCGTGGTTTCTGAAACTAATTGAAAATTCATTTTCTTAATTTTCTAAGGTTATTTCTTTTATTGCTTTTAAGTAGTCTGTGTAATACTGTAACATCTAAATCCCCCCCAAAGAAGATTAGTGGTGCTGTTTTTTGTGTTAATTTGTATTTAAAGCTTTAGAATAAGAAATGAATCATTCTTTTCATTCCTTACATCACATTAGTGCAGCAATCACTAAACTAACACTCTTATTATGAGCACATTCAAAGCACTTGGAGGAAAATTGCCAACAGAAGTACTACATAAAAATAGGTTAGCTGTTTAAACAGAAGAGGATTAAAAATAAAATTGTAGTTTATAGGTGACCAGTTAAATGAAAAAAAATGCATACCCTTTAATTTGTTTTGACTTTTCTGTATATGACACAAAGAAAATTTGAGGAACTTTTTTTTCCTTTTTTGTTCTCTTAGATATTTTTTCAGCTATATTTTATGGAAAACTATGAAGTTGCCTCTTCTCCTTTTCTTGAAAGCTTTATGACCAGTGGATAATTCACACCTTCCTTTGTAGTTACAGGATTTGGCTGGACCCAGGCAAAGACATAAAGGTTAAGATGTTCTAGATGTATTACCTCAACTCTACCTCCTTGACAACCTGTGGCTATTTTTTGTCTTGTAAACACTAAAGCTTATGAGCCACAATGCAGTCCAGTTTTAGATATTGTAGGAGTGATCATGCCAACAAGAAGACAAATGTTAAGGTATGCAACTAAATTGGAGGTCACCACATAGGAAGGGTACTCAGCTGACTCAACACATCAGCTAGAGTAGGAGCAGGACCCCACTAGGGAATCTGGTAATGGATCGGATGACATGCTGAAAGAGCTAATGAACTCCTTATAAAAACTGCAAGTCTGGCATCTGGCTTTCTCCTGGGATGCAGGAACTCACTTGCTGGTCACCCAGAATTGCATGATGTAGCAGTAACCCAGGATATGAGTATAGTTTTCTACTAGTTCCTTGAGACTAGAACTGAGTTCTTTATATTCCCTGGTTTGCTTACTGTGGGTAGGAGCAGCTGTAATCCAACAGCAACATTTCTGTAGCCCAGGTACTGGCGTCAGTGCTGATGAGCAAAGTTCCAGGCATTTCCTCTTGCCTCTCTGATCAAAGGAAAATCTGTGGAGAAATATTTTGAACCTAAGTTAGGAAAGAAGAAAAAAGACTCAAGGAGCAAAGGAAGTTTATCTTAAATACATCACATCATCATTGCAGTTTCATCTTCCTGCTCTGCTTCTAAAAAGATAGGCTTACTGTCAGTGGGGACTTGCTGAACAGAATTCAGAGAAGTTGGCAGAAGTGGCTCAGAGACAGCTCAAGACTTCTCAGAGGTGTTAACTAATTTTAGTTCCCTAATATTAAAGATAAAACTATATATCTGAGGCTATAAGGTAGGATGAGAGACATAGAGAGAAGTGATTTCTCTTTCTACTATTCAAGGACTAGAAGAGATGTTTGATTTTGATGATTACTTCAACTTCAAGGGCTAAGCAACAGCCATGTTGGCATTATCTGCATGTGCAGGTAGGAGGCAGAGATGATTAGACTGTTTTGCTACTTTTCCAAAGAAGCAGAGTCTGAAACCTGTTATTTGAGCCAACCTAGTGTTCTAGGCAAATATTAAATACCTAAACCTAGCTCTGGTTTGGCATCTCCAATACATTGTTAATAGGAAAGATATCAGTTGTTTGAGAGAAGAAAGAATGAGGCAGAACCTATGGCACGTAGGGACCAGCTGCCCCCCCAAACCTGTTATCAGTCTTCTTTGTTAGTCATTTAATTGTTACTGGTCTGTTTTCAATTCATACGATGTGCTTAGCTAGAAAACCGACAAAATGATGTAATCTTTATCAAGGTATACTGAGAGAAAACTCTAGGTCTGAAGTCCATGGAATTCAAACCCAAAATGCAAATTAAACATATGAAACTGTGGTTAATCTTATTAGTCTGCTGCACACTTGCTAATAGGTGGCTCTTTGTGGTTGTGTAGGAAGCAATGTTATACCAGACAGGACCTTTAATCCATATTGTAAAGCTAGAAGTTCTTAGGACCCCTAACACAATCTTCTCCCTTATTCTATAAGATTAGGACTAAAGTAAGGTTCCTGGTGTGTTCAGAACTTATCAACCCAGGATTCATGAGTCTTCTCTATTGGTTTGATGGTCAAAAATGGCCAGATGAATGTAGGCTGATTTATCATTTTTGTTCCCCCAGTAATTTACAATTTGATAAATGATACAAGTGGTGCACAGCTGTGGTACATTATTGGTCATGACAAAGATGTGGGATGTGTCTTACAAAGTGTCATGTTTAGTCCTGTTCCTGCCAGCTCACTCCTTCAATTTCAATGTGTTAATTTACAGGTTTATGGGTTAATGCTTTTCTGATCAGTTTATCCTTTTCCATTTTCATTTCAACATTTCAGCGGCATAGCACAACGCTGAAAGAAGCTGAGTCAGGCAAGCTGGGAGTCACGGGTAATTCATGAACTTGACAGCTACCTGTTTGCATGCAAGCTTGAGACTAGGAAGTATGATAATTTTCAGTTGTATTTCTGGCTATCAGAGGTGCATTAGGAAAAGGTGTGGTTTTAACCTTTTTCCAGAAGAAGGAAAAAAGTAAAATCCTGGTACCCAAGTTTGGGTTATTTGAAATTGGAAAGTAGATTGGGTGAATCCTGTCCCTGATAGAATAAGATATCATAGAATCATAGAGTCATTTTTGTCGGAAAAGACCTTTAAGATCATCAGGTCCAACTACTAAATTAACACTTCCAAGCTCATCACTGAACCAGGTCCCTAAAAACCACGTCTACACCTCTTTTAAATACCTCCAGGGATGGTGACACAATCACTTCCCCGGGCAGCCTGTTCCAATGCTTGGCCACCCTTTTGGTGAATAAATTTTCCTAATATCGAATCTAAACATCCCCAGGCCCCTGGCACAACTTGAGGCCATTTCCTCATGTCCTATTGCTTGTTACCTGGGAGAAGAGATGGACAACCATGTCCCTTCAACCTCTTTTCAGGTAGTTGTAGAGAGTGATAAGGTCTCCTCTCAGCCTCCTTTTCTCCAGGCTAAACAACCCCAGTTCCACCAGCCTCTCCTCATGAGACTTGTGCTCTAGACCATTCACCATCTTCATTGCCCTTCTTTGGATACGCCCCAGCACCTCAGTGTCTTTCTTGTGGTGAGGGCCCAAAACTGAACACGGTAATCGAGGTGCGGCCCCACCATTGCTGAGTACAGGGGGACGATCACTTCCCTAGTCCTGCTGGCCATGCTATTTATGATACAAGCCAGGAATCTATTGGGGCACACTGTTGGCTCATATTCACCCCCAGGTCCTTTTCCACCAGGCAGCTTTCCAGCCACGCTTCTCCAAGCTTGCAGTGTTGCATGGGTTTGTTGTGACCCCAGTGCAGGACCTGGCACTCAGCCTGGTTGAATGTCACACAATTGGCCTCAGTCCATAGATCCAGCCTGTCCAGATCCCTCTGCCGATCCTTCCTACCTTCAAGCCTATAAACGCTCCTGCCTAACGATGTTGTCTATGAACTTACTGAGGGTGCAAACATAAGAGAATGTTTGGATTTAGTTCTTTTTAAGATGCTGAGAGACACACAGATGAATTACATTATGTTGTCTGCAAAACAGAACTGGCCCCAATACTGAGCCCCGGGGAACACAACTTGTGACCAGCTGTCTACTGGATTTTACCCAATTCACAACAACTCTTTGGTTACCCAGCAAAGCATATGCCCATCCAAGCCATGACCAGCTAGTTTCTCCAGGAGAATGCTGTGGGAAATGGTGTCAAAGTGTTTGCTAAATTCTAGGTAGATTACTGATGACCATTGAGTTTGAAAGATGTCTTTGCTACATCAGAATGATGAAGAGGATGAGTCTGAACAGTAGCTCTCCTTCCTGTGTTAATTTAATGGGGTTGTACTTTGGCATTTAGGTTTAAGCAAGCAGGAAAACTAGCAAGTGCTCTCAGATACATCAGAAAGGACTTTTTTTGTTTCTATAAGCATTTACAAGTAGATCAGCGTGTCCAGACGTGCCCAAGACAATAGCAATTGTGGACATTACTGAGAAGGAACGTTTACTAAGAACAAGTCTCAATTGTCTTTGTGACAATAGTCAGACAATTTTGTTGGTCTTTCAGTCAACTGGAGCTTTGGTGGTTCACTGTCTAATCTTATACATTGTGTTCTTGGGTGACATGACGGCACAACAGGAACTCTGTGCCACTTAAAGGATGACAAATTCAGTAAGTTCTCACACAGGGAGTGAAGACCCCACTTAGAGAGGTAAGAGTTAATGAAGGGGAATCAGCATTTGTGCCAAAGATGGTGAACATATGTAAGTCTGACCTTCGGGTGTTCCAGAATGTGTTACAGACTGATCTCTTCACTCTTAGGGATGGCATGTCATGTCACACACCTCAGGCAAATGGCTGCATTTGTCTTGTTGAGCTGGCTAGGTCCCCTAAGCTTTGTTTGGGAATTTAGGACACGTACCAGGAGATAAAGCAAAAATTTTTAGTTGAAGCTGTCAAACTGAGTAAGGAAATACACTGGTAGACTTCTTAAAGACCCTTACATTTTAATTCAACTATTTAATTCAGTTGCATTCTTCACATTCCCTGATTCTGAAAGAAACGATATTTTTGGTTCTATTGAGAGAATGCTTCGGTTCTATTGAGAGAATCCTTATTCAGTGCAATAATTTATTTTAAAAAAGTAGCCATGTTTGTATCAATATTGTTACTTACATACTCAGTTTCATGCAGGTATAAGTACAGTTTGGGTTATGGTTTGCAGCAGCAAGAGTTGGTCTTTAAAATCCAACTCTGTCACCCCCAAGGTCCCAGAAGTAATATAATCTATAAAAAGAAACAGTACACTTCATATTCATCAACTGAAAAAGCAAGGAATACTTTAAAAAAATGAAACATGCATGATAAACATTTTAGGCCTTCTTAACATGAAGAAGTTTTTAGGCCTTATATTCTTTGCTTTTCATTCTCAGCAAATTACCAGCATAGTACACTGACAGGAGATGTGCCTTTGTGCATTTGTATCTTGAAGATACTTTCCGGAGTATGCCCTCATTAAAAAGATGGTGAAGTTATCTAAGATCTGCATCTTAATTTTATTTCTGGTTGAGTTCTTAAAGAGTAAGACATCTTATTATGTCTAATGCAAAGTTGGTATGTGTTCCCTCAATCACTGTTTGCAACACTTGAGACAGAAAGAAAAATCTTGTGTGACAATCTGGTAGCATTTGTCTGTATAGTCATCATATATTTGTTAGCTGCATGCTACATTGCGATTGACATATTTTATGTACTTTAAGTAATTTATTTTGTTTGCTTAACCTTTAAAATAAGTTCAACTAAGTAGGATGTTCCTGCCTTATTATTTTGAAAGGGAAAACATGCACATAATTTAACAAGATATCATGTAAGACTTAGGAAGTTTGTGGATGTCATTTCTCTTTCCTTAGGTACTGGGAAGAAAGCTCTTTCCCTGCAACTGGACAAGAACAAATCCAACAAGGATTTGTTTGTCCCAACAAGGACAAATCAAACAATTGTAATGTCATAGCAGAACCCTAACAGAAATGAGAAAGAAGATGCGTGCACACACGCACACACACACAGGAAATTACTGTAGTGATGCTCTTAACAGTGACATTGTTATTGCTACAAATTTATCATTGTTTTGAAGTAGACATTAAGAACAACAATATTGCTTCTTAATATAAAAGTAGTGTATTTTCCTGTCTCCCAAGTAAAAAAGAATACTGGATTGCCCGTGGTCATAGATGCTGTTGAGAATGAAGTGAAAAAGAGCATCAGAATGTATATTCTTCTATGGATGCTGCATTTTTTAAATGTTTGGGGTTACATTTGATTATAGGCCAAGATCTATTACACGCTAGTGTATTCTTTATTTTAAGTACATGAATAGTTTAACTGATTATAATGGGATTATTCAGATGTTTATTATATTAATAAATTAGTATAACAATATATTAATAATATGATAATATATTAACCTAATATATTGGATTGGCAAAACTGATAGATTGAACTCTATATGTTAAAATAAAGCACCTTTCTGAATTTTTTTTTCCTGCCTTGATTAGTTCTGCCTTTAGTCTCAAAATGTTCCAAACCAAAAATATGACTGCATTTCCTATGGTTCTTAAGTCTACTGAAAATAGGATATTAAATTCCAAGTTCTTTACATACTTTTTGAAAATTTCATTACAATGAATGTTTTCACATCTTTCTGAGGAGAAATTCTGTCTATGAGGTTGAAAATAGATCCCTTTCTCCCAGGAAAGAAGCTTAATCTTTGTGTCTGGAGGGACTAATATTTCTATATGATAGATACACATATAGATAAATGAAAACTTCTTACATATTCTTTCATTTGAGGTTAAATACATAGTTAATTTTCCACTCCATCTGTTTCACTTCTGTTCGTGTCTTCTTTAGATATATAAGGACAATATGATAACTGTAACTTCTCTTTAGATGTAATCTGATTTAAGCCCGATGACATATTTTATTAAGATTTCTAAATGATTCCTCAGATCTTAAAAGACATTTATATTTTTATTTAATCTGGGGAAGCCATAAATATTAGTCATCAATTCATATACCTAATCTTTAGTCTTGCTATGTGAAAAATGTCTTCTTTATATAAAGCTTGCTTCGTCAAATATTCCATTGCATCTTTCCAAATAGTTATAAGAGGGATAGCATTCTAAGAGGTGAAGCCAATGAATTTTATCTAAAATATATTTAAAACACCTGGGTCATTTTTTCCACTTTTAAATATAGACAGTATCGCTTTGCCATGGGAGACATAGCTAGATAAATAACTGCTAGTAAAATTATGGTTCATGATTCAGTACCACACAGCTTAAAGCTGGAGATGCAATTGTCCATCCAGGTGAGAAAGCTCGTGTTAACAGTCACTTCACAGAACTAATATGCACAGATAAATCTCTGACAATAGAAGAAGCATGCAAAACCTATCATGTCTGTGAAGAGTAAATACAAAAGAAGGAAAAAAATCTGAGAGTCATACCGATTTTGGCAATAGACTTCTGCTTTTAACCTTTCACTTTACCCATTTAGATGGTGATCTACTGGAATTCCAGGTAAATAATGAATGGCCAGTGCATATATGCATAAAGGCCATACTGTTTCCACAGTGAGTCAAATGTACTCTGAACTGATCAGATCTACAGCACTTACTTACACAGTAAGTTCACGTATGTTTTTGCCAAATTTTTCTGAGAATGCCTCAAATGTTCTGTGCATTTACACAGCACGTTCACATATGTGCATATATATGCTTCCAGAGCTAATAATCTCAAATCCACTAATTTTGGAGAACAGACTAATGGTTTGAGCAGTCAGGTAACATGATCCATAGTAGGAACACAGCATTGTCACCCTGTAGTAAACGAGGTATGCCCTGTCTCTTCAGTATGTTCTCTGGGACACCACTGAATTCTTGCACAGAATAAGGGAGGTTCCGTCTGTCCTTTCTTCACTTCAATCTCTGTCAGCTCTAACACTTGGCACACCAAGAGTCATGCCTTCAGCCTTTGGCCACTATGAGTGATGACATGACACAAACACATGCAGCACCGCAGCTTTATTGTAACGTGAGGCCCTGTATGCCTGATGTAGCTTGTCCCAAACATTACATTCACAGTATGGAAACTTGGATAGAGGTTGTAGCACCATACAGCAGCAAAACTGAGTGTGTGTGTAACAGCGTTCTCCTAGTTTCATCCTAGACCATTCAGACAGTTTTCTGTTCAGCAGGCGGGGTAGGTGCTCCTTCTCCAAATACAGAGTATGGCACCTTACTACTGAGAAACACAAAAATTAAGAAGTTTGTACTTCTCAAAAGTTCTAACTACAGGAAGTAGAATATATAAAGGGTTTTCCTGACTCTGATCCTTCTTATGTGCTGACACTTGCATGGTGTTTAGTCAAGAGAAATACATTAACTTGAACAACACAGTATGTAGGCCACAATACTGCTAGCCGAGTGATAAAATCTGTGGAAAGGTGGCTAAAGCTAGTCAGCTGAAGGAAGAGAGAAAATATTTAGGTTGATTATAAGAAAAGTTCCCTGACAAAATCATGATACACTATCCAGTGGAGTGATTTCCTGAGGGAAATGACAAGAATGTCATCAAAGGAATTTTTAAACTGAAATTGACAAAAAGAAATGTGCTTCAGGAAGAATCCTGTATGCATCCTATGCCAAAGAAATGTGCTGAGTACATTTCTTATATTTCTCTGATTCCGCATCAGTTTATGCTATGTATTAGAAAATCAAATGTTTTATATGTAAGTTGACTATGCAAGCCCAAGCAAAATTACTTTCATCATTCTTAGATAATTTTTCTAGATAATGTCTGATGGCAAGAAAGAATTGGGGAATCTGTTCAAATTACGAACAAATAATTTCCAGAGTTTTTATCTTAATGATATAGATTCAGTATACATACATGGCCCTTAAATTAATCTGGTTTTCTATTGTCTTTCAAATTAGAGTTCAGTATTCCTGGTTTTCTTGATTTAACTTAAAAAGCTTCATTCCATGTGCATCATTATTACATGATTCCAATACTCTGAAATCTATTATAATGAATATAATGAAAAACAATAACTTGATGTAAAGTTCCTTTTCTCAGGCCACACTTAGAGCCAAATAACGGGTAGATCAAATATATTACAGCATATGTGACCCATCACTACAGAGAGTGAATTTTCTGTGGTTTCAGATTGTATTGAAAGATCTCATCACAGAGAAGCAGAATCAGAATTACTCTTGAAGTGGTTGTCTTGCTGCTCTCCCTCTCTCTAATGTTTTCCATATATTTTCTTGTTCATTTGTCATTTTAAACTTAACTGTTCTCTAATGGAATTAAAATTTCAATGTCATTAGATTATCAATTTCTGGGATGATTTCTGAGACTCTGCTTAAGTCTCCACAACTCATAGCTATTCTGTGAATTGGAATCACATTTCAGGAGTTTTGTTGATGAAGGTTACTTGGGTTTTCAGAAAATACCCATGTTTTCCAAATGGTGGGCACTGAAAAACTTTAATATAATCCTAGACAATTTTACAGATATGTTATTCATCTCTGCTCAACTAGTTCTCCTGCAGTCTCAACAGAATGTCTGTCACAGAAAAATATCTGTTACAGAACTGTTAATAAAAATTAAAACCTTTTCATTTTGCAATGCAATATTACAGAAGCATAATGGCAGCTTCTTCATATTTAACAGACACAGTTTTAGAAGTATGCTGAATAACAAATAAATCTTCAGAGAGCCAAGTACAAAACTCAGAAATACATTTGAGAGGAGGCTGAGATATGTATTTTTAGAAAATTTCTATGTAGGTAACTGGCTAAAATAGTTTTTACAGACATGATGATGCATGACACTAAGGGTCTTTCTTTTGTTAAACAAAGGAAAGGCTTCCGTGTTCATGTTCCTATAAGCCTGTTCTGCATTGCAGTAGCTTGTGTGTTTTAAGAAAATTTTCTCCAAGGAGTTGGCTTACTATGTTAAGGGTGGAGAGAATGTGGAAGGAAAATGGGGCAAAATAAAGACTCTTCCCAACATGAATAATCTGCTTCATGTGAGGTGGAATTGTTTACCTTGTTGGATTTTAAAAGTCTTTTCATTTTACATTTTCTACTGGGGGCTAGCAAAGTATGGGACCCAAATTCAGAGTCAGACTTTTAGAAAAAATTATCAAACATGGCCAAAATAGTTTGGGCTGTTGTTTAAAAATAAAAATTACTTAAACATGATTTAAGTAGTTTAGATTGCAATTTGATTTTAAATTTATTGATACAGTTAGACCTAAACATCTTTCATATAAAGTAAATGTGATTTATATAAATAAATTATAAAAATAATTATTTATTGATAAAATATAACAGTAACGATGTTTTATTTCAAAGGATTATTTTAGAGATAGTATTAAGTAGAGAAAATAGAGGAAGTGACACAGAAAAGAAACATCTCAGAGAAGAGGTGAGTACCCATCTGCCTATTAAGCTTGGCTTAAATAAACTTTTTGTTATTTTTCTATGGTGACACCTAAGGCCTCGAGGATAACAAGTATAAACTTCATGCACTGACATATCTGTTTAAGACTGACATTTTGGAGAACGCATGTAAAATCTTTTTCTTTTTTTAAGAAAAATATTCCAAACGCCAATTTTTAGTGTTCGCAGCAGCATGATTTTGGAAGCCAAGGCTACAACGACTTAAACCAGCGAGTACTGTGGTTTCCAGCCCCCACGAGATGTCGCTACAGGACACCGAGTCTATTCCGTGGCCCCGCAGGCCCCTGGAATTTTGACAGCTAGACATGATGCCTGTGGGTTTGTGTGTAAAACGACTGCAACTGTTTGCAGATTTTTAAGAAAGGTAACAATAAGTTAAACTTCAAGAGCAAAGTTCTTAACAAATACAGTGTCAGGCTGCTTTCTGAATGCCAGGTGAGAAGAATGTGCACTACTGAGAAGTAACGTCTTTCAGAACATCAGTCCAGGTACAACAGTATTTATTATAGTCTAGACATCTAGATACTTATTTATTTAAAGCTAGTAAATTAATATATTGCAAATACTAAACACGATAAAAGAACACACAAGTTGTCATATCATTACATATCGATATATATATCTCGATATATATATCTCTCTTGTTATATATATATCTCATGTATACATGTTGAAATATCGGCAGGTGTGTGGGTAATGAGTGACAGAGGAAATATGAGGGTTTTGCTCTACGAAGCAGTCTCATATTTTAAGTTTAATTTAACCAGGAATTACTAAATGGAGGGCTATGAATATTCAGAAGTGGTTTATTTTGTTTATGGTATTCAAGATTCCAAACTGGATATCCAAATGGCACAATTTGTCTCAGTGGTCTGCAAATATGATTAAAATAGTTTTGTATTCATATGTGGTTCATTAATATATACATTAATTATTTCACCAGCTGTAATGTTCTTTCAGAAGTTATTTAAGTAATTATTTGGGTAGCACTCTGCACTTTTATTACAAATATAAAATTTATTGAATAATGTTTCCATAAAAACAGTCACATTTAGATTTTTTCATGTGCAAAAAATGACTTCTGCTGTATTAATTCACCAAGCTATGGTACGTTTCTGGAATGTGTGTATGTGTGGGAAAGCGTTGCGCAAGGGGTAAAACCCACAAGCACTCTATATATTTACAGAAAGGAACCAAACAGATACCAGCAATGTTGCATGTTGCATGGGAATCAGAGAAAAAATTAAGACTTTTTTCCCTCTGAACAGCTTGGGAACACTTAAATACTACTTACACATTTTTGTGCCCAAAACCACGGCTGCAATAAAAGTGATCAGTAATTCTACAGGGCGTGTGTACCCATTAGGGCAGAGGGATATATGTAAAATGTAGTAGCAGCATGACAGCAAATGTATGTATATGAAGCAAGGATACAGTGGAGTAAGGGAAAGAGCAAACTATTTAGTATTATTTTATATATACCTGAAAAAGAGTAACTGAGATGAGTATATCTTGGAAGAATCATAGAATCATTTAGTAAAAGACTCTTAAGATCACTGAGTCCAACCATTAGCCTAGCAGTACCAAGCCAACCACTGACCCATGTCCCTAAGCACCACGTCTACACCTCTTTTAAATACCTCCAGGGATGGTGACACAATCACTTCCCCGGGCAGCCTGTTCCAATGCTTGGCCACCCTTTTGGTGAATAAATTTTCCTAATATCGAATCTAAACATCCCCAGGCCCCTGGCACAACTTGAGGCCATTTCCTCATGTCCTATTGCTTGTTACTTGGGAGCTACTTTCAGGTAGTTGTAGAGAGTGATAAGGTCTCCCCTCAGCCTCCTTTTCTCCAGGCTAAACAACCCCAGCCTCTCCTCATGAGACTTGTGCTCTAGACCATTCACCATCTTCATTGCCCTTCTTTGGACACGCTCCAGTACCTCAGTGTCTTTCTTGTGGTGAGGGCCCAAAACTGAACACGGTAATCGAGGTGCGGCCCCACCATTGCTGAGTACAGGGGGATGATCACTTCCCTAGTCCTGCTGGCCATGCTATTTATGATACAAGCCAGTAATCTATTGGCCTTTTTGGCCACCTGGGCACACTGTTGGCTCATATTCACCCCCAGGTCCTTTTCCACCAGGCAGCTTTCCAGCCACGCTTCCCCAAGCCTGCAGTGTTGCATGGGTTTGTTGTGACCCCAGTGCAGGACCTGGCACTCAGCCTGGTTGAATGTCACACAATTTGCCTTGGCCCATAGATCCAGCTTGTCCAGATCCCTCTGAAGACCCTTCCTACCCTCAAGCCTATCAATGCTCCTCCCTAACTTGATGTTGTCTATGAACTTACTGAGGGTGCAAACATAAGAGAATGTTTGGATTTAGTTCTTTTTAAGATGCTGAGAGACAAACAGATGAATTACAGATCATAAATGTGTGAGACATAGCCATATATATTCAAGAATTAATTGTATAGTATAAAAAAACCCATGTTCCTGCATGTTCTTGATGTATGCGGAAGATAGAGAGGGATCTTTGAGGTAAGGAAGACCTCTTATAGACGTTAAATTATGTAGAAATTCAGGTGATAATTTCATAGAAATTAATATTCCTCTGTAAGGAAACCAGGCAAAGACTCAAAAGTTTTCTGATTGTTCCTGACACTGTTCTGCTCTGTCAGTCAGGACAAGTCACATATCTGTGTCCCTCAGCTTTTCATGGCTGAAATGTTACCTATAGTTTGAGTTGTTTGACTAAAAACAGCATTTAAGATGTAGTATGATGGACTTATTTCTGTGCCAGAACTTTTTTGAAATTGTAGTAAGTGGATTTTCTATTGCTATGCGAAACAATTTAAAAACAAGTATTGATTCCACTTACTGTTTTGTCAGTGTGGACATGTGCTTGGGGTTACATCATAGTAATACGGAGTTTTCAATCAACAGAATGCAATTTCTTTAATATTATTTTTCATATATTTATTTTAATCAAAATGCATAAGATTTAATTGAATTTAAGCATTATCAAGTTGGACTTGTTTTGGAGATAAGTAGCAGATATTTGGTGGTATGCCATATCACATGTCATTCACTGGTAACGGCCATCACTTTGTCCCCTCCCTCATTATATTACTTTTTATCAGAAATCGCTTTAGAGACAATGCCAGCCTAAATAACATTAAAATGATTGCCTAAAAGAATCCGAGATTATGTGCCCATGTGTGTAAATGCAAGCAAATGCTAATGAGGGGGTGTTACGGGTGTTGTTAAACAATATTAGTTGTCTAATGTTCTACCCATGATAACTGCACATAGCACCCATTACAATAATAGGAGCTGCACATGCATACTGAAGAGAAACAAAATAACTAGTATTTAAAGCATTTAACTTGGCTTCTTACAGGAATCCTCTAAATAGAGAGAAGAACACATGTATAAACGGTGGGTCTAGCAGACTACACTGTCAGCTATAGTGGAAAGTCACCAGGCTGCATTTTAGATTTAAATTTCTGTTTAATTAACTGTCCAAATCTAAAGGAGTAATTTCAGTTGTCTTTACTAAGGTTTTCTAGCAGCTGGAACAGTACATCATGGAGGAATATGGAGTCATGCTAAAGCTAATGTATTAAAAAAAATTGTAAGAGTGAGCCCCAGAGAAGATATGGGCATGTTTTCAGTACATCTTAAAAGTGCCTACTGCTTACATTCAGCAGCAGCAAAACATGCCATGTGATGCAAAGTTTCAGTGGAATGGGGTGTCCTACAATGGGAACTGTTCTCCATCTAAAGGATTGTGAACAATCATTTGGAAGGCAAGATGACCTTGTGAGTATATGGACAAGCCAATCAGCATCCAATCTTTCTTTTTTAAACAAGTTTTTGACAAAACAGTTGTGAAGGAAACTCTTAAAGTGTTCCTCGGTGTAAATCAAAGAACAATGCCATTCTGAGCTTCTTCAGAGAGGTGAAGCAATAGTTGTGAGATGTGAACTGCCCATTTTCATTTGGTAAAGAAAATAAGCCCCAGAATTATGACAGATGACATTGACTCTCAGAGATGAGCTGCTATTGTTCAGATTCTTGCAGGTGTAGCAGCTGAGTTTCCAATTAGAATGAAATAGTTTGTAACTAAAATGTGGTCCAAAGTAAGCTGAAATCCCTAAGTTCCAATATAATGTGAAAAGCAAGTAGAAGAAACAGAAATACATTAAAAAACCGCTACCAACCATAAGAACCAGATTACTTACATCTCACAAAACAAGGCGATCCATCCTTCCTGCAAAGAAGGCTGAGTTCCATTACGGCATTCTCTCATGGACTAAGCAGTTTCAGTGTAACTGTTTCTGCCTCTGAGTGCGTGGCCATACATGGTCGATGCAAGAAGTATTAGGCTGTTAATGTTCATTCACTATTTAGCTGTTTCTTAATATCTCATAATCAAAAGTAGCAGCCAGACAGAGTTATCCCTTAGGCTACATTCAATGAACTGTTCCTCACTTCTGTTATAGGAAAGAAAATGAAGAGTATTAACACATCTGACTAGAGAACACATATGGCAATTTATGTAATTCCTTTCTGTTTTATTACTAGCATCTATGATTTGAAATTTCCAGATTGCATGCTGCATATGGAAGCAAAGCCTTCTTGAATCTATGAATGTGGAAGGCTGGTAGAATAATGTGATTGCTTCAGGCAGTACTGCTCAACGGATAGCCCTCCTCTATCAACACTGCATGCTGGAATACTGAATTTCCCAACAAAACCAGAGAAAAATCTGAGCTATAAGAACCTGTGGGCACTTCTTTGTTTATTTTCTGTTTTTTTTGCAAGTGAGAATCAGTATCCTAGGCTTCTCTGCATTACTTAATTATAGAAGCAGAAAGCAAAAGTTGGAGTGGATCAGTGGAGTTGGAGTTGAGATGTCTTGACATAAAGGGCATAGAGTCTCTCAGGGAGGCTTTAGGAAGCTGGAGAGAGAAGCTGCACCAAGTTGCTCTTTTCCTTATAACCCTAATTATTTTCTTCTTCCTAACAGCTGAGCATATATGCAAGGCTTACATTTTTTGTTTTCTCTGTTATTTTCCTTCAGAATGAGACCTTACAATATTAAAAGAAATATTAATAATATTAAATATAATGTTTGCTTTCTAACACTATGTTAGAGAGGTTAGAATTAGACATATCTCTGGATTTTGTTGAATTCCACCCAGCCTGGCAGGTATCCCCAAGGTCTGGTCCAGTTAAAAAGAATGTGAGCAACGTTCCCTGGGAGACTTGTCCAATATGTAATTACCATAACCAAGGGCTTAAATCAATGAGAAAGTGACTATATTACCATTCTGTATGGGTATGCCGGAATTTTTTCTGTTCTTTAGACAGGGCCTAATTAACAATGTTAGAATTTGTAAGTAATACAAGTTGCTGTGACTTAAAATTTTATTTCTCCCCTCAGATATCAAAACAATCTAATAACAGGGGAGAATTTTACAGTTACTTCAAGAATTTAAGAACATACATTTCTTAGTAGAAAGGATGGAGGCATCTTTAAAAACTAACAAAACTGACGTAGGAAAAAAGCTGTTTAATCAAACACAGGAAAAAATTCCTGTAGCTGTGTTCTTGTTGTCTGAAAGATACCCTCAAGCAACTACTCAATTTAATAATACTTGATATCAGAGACCTGACATGTGATATTATTTGTGAAAAGGAATACATGATGGCTGTATGCTCTACCTTTTGCAATGCAGGTACAGCGCCTTTGGCAGCAAAGCCTAACAAGAAAGAAAACATGGGTGTTCCACAACTGCTAAGTGGACAGGAGAAATTCCAAAAAGTAAAAAATATGCTTTGGAAAAGGACATAGTCTGTTCTTTTCATAATTGTGGTTCATGTTCTGTGTGCCTAAGACAAAAGGGGAGGCAGGGGTCTATTAAATCATTTCAGTTTGACTCAATAGATCTGAGCAGGCAAGTTTTTGAAAAACAGAACCTATATATGCTATATTGATTGAAGCAGTAACACATTATCTGTCCTCCAGGCTTTACTACAGTAAGATCTTTCTTACATTAGTGGTGTTCTAACAAAAGGCTCCCAGAAGCCAAGTGTAATGTAAAACATAATAATAAGGAATCAAGCAAAACATTATCAAACTTATCAGTAAGCAAATAAAGGAGGTTTATTTATCCAGTTAAGAAAAAGAATCTCATCTAGTAAGCTGATTGACTGATTTTCTCCATCATCATTTCTTCCATGTTTTAGTTGATGTATGCAACATCCGATTTTCAACTAAACCAAATATATTTAAAAGCTCAGAATAAGTTTCTTCACAGGACACACTTGTTTCTTTCACAGGACACACTTGTTTCTTTCACAGGACACTATGTCCATGCTATAGTATTATCAACTTTTTATCAAGTGTTAGTGACATACTTCAGTATGCTCACATTCTGTCATATCTTGCTGTGTGTTGTCTGATATTCCACTAAGTTTATGTTATTTATGATATCCTGTGCTATTATGCCTAATAGTCTTAAACCCACAACATATTAGACCAGAATAGAACAGAACAGAACCAAACCAAGCAGTATAATTCAGTGGGAAGGGATCTACAATGATCATCTAGTCCAACTGCAACATAGCATAATGTCGTTGATTTAGATAATTGTGTGAATCACAACAAATAAGTTGAGTTTATTGATGTATTCACACATGAAAAGCACACTAATATGATTTCGAAGCATACCAATTTGATTTTCATGTTGGATTACTATTTGTGGTACCTTGATTTACATAGCAGAAAGGTAAGTAACATGTGCCACAAAATCATGTACCATGTATATAGAATTTTCCCATGTTACCCTAAAGAGTAATATGCCATTTGCACTCTTGTCCAAAGACTTCATGATGCATCTACCTTTCCTTTCCAGCACATCAGATAAACAATATATTTCATTACAGATTGACATACGTGCTAGCTTAGTGATTTCCAGTGTGAGCATGACAAGGAAAACTCTAATCTGAATTTGCTTAAGACTGTCTACACTACTGACACACCTAAGATGCTTAAATGGCATTGTGTAAAGGTGTTAAGAAAATATTCATAGCATGTCACACACATCGACAGACAAAACCAATTCTTGTTGCTTCTACAGCAACAACACAGTACAGTCTTAATTAAAGTTTCTTTTTTATATTTATACTTTTTTTTATACTACAGTTGCAAAAACCTGCTGAAGAAAAAGGATCATTATAGGTAAGTTTGGTGTCCTGAGAATTAACTCTTGCTGCTCCTCCTATTTTTCACATTTGAGACTTTTTTCTGCTCTCAGGGAATAAGAATTTTTTTCACTTTTCATGCTTGCAGTCTGTGATGGATTGTAACCCATAAATTTGCACAGTATACACAAAATACTGAGCCATCAGCAATTTATATGACATACATGAGAAGAGTATAACATAACAGTGGAAAAGACCTGTTGTGCATAGATCAGTGAGGCAACAGTGTTGCTAATATGGCATACTGGATTCTTGTGTTATTACATAAATAACAATTAATGGAATCAAGGGAAGGATAAAGTCCTAACAATGCCATATTTTCCACCATTATCAGATTAGCAGCAGGGATTTTTCTCCAGTGTAAAAAGGATTAAACAAGACAGAAATCAGATCAGGCAGCACATGTGCATATATGCAAGAAATACAAGAATATCAACACAAATCATTCCTCAAAACTGAAGACCAAAGTCATAATATGTCCAATATATTACTTGTTCTTTTTTCCTTTATTTTTTCAAGGGCTTCTCCAAATAGGTGTACAAAATAAAAATTCCTGTGCTTTCACACAGATGACTACACATTTTTCCCTTCCACTTCAGATTACTTCAGAAACAATACTCCAGGCTAANCTGGATTCTTGTGTTATTACATAAATAACAATTAATGGAATCAAGGGAAGGATAAAGTCCTAACAATGCCATATTTTCCACCATTATCAGATTAGCAGCAGGGATTTTTCTCCAGTGTAAAAAGGATTAAACAAGACAGAAATCAGATCAGGCAGCACATGTGCATATATGCAAGAAATACAAGAATATCAACACAAATCATTCCTCAAAACTGAAGACCAAAGTCATAATATGTCCAATATATTACTTGTTCTTTTTTCCTTTATTTTTTCAAGGGCTTCTCCAAATAGGTGTACAAAATAAAAATTCCTGTGCTTTCACACAGATGACTACACATTTTTCCCTTCCACTTCAGATTACTTCAGAAACAATACTCCAGGCTAAATTAATCAGACGGCAATATCCATATTACATATTTGTTGGAGATTAGCTTAACTGAGCAGTTGTACAA
>VZSC01015393.1:0-30150 GCA_013398225.1 Steatornis caripensis
TAGACAGCGCCAGTCCCTATACCGACCCCTGAGGAACACCACTTGTCTCTGCTTGGACATCAAGCCACTGACCACAACACTCTGAGTGCGACCATCCAGCCAATTCCTTATCCAGCGAGCGGTCCATCCGTCAAGTCCATGTCTCTCCAATTTAGAGACAAAGATGTCACGTGGGACAGTGTCAAATGCTTTGCACAAGTCCAGGCAGATTACGTCAGTTGCTGTCAGATGTCCTGCTGCTGCAAGAGCATGCAGCCTCCTCTCCAGGACTCATTTTCTAATGCTGTTTGTCAGCTCCACTGGCAGAGAGGAAGAACCCCTACAATGACAGCCAGCTCCAAATTGTCTGGCTTTCTTGTTGTTGTGTGCAGAAGCTGCGAAAAGTATCCCAGAGCCAAAAACAACAAAGGAAGCTGCCTGGGTACAAGAGTAATTTACTCCAGGATACAACTATCCACTAGGGATCGAGAGTAATAGTGTAACGCACCTTCTTCTGAGCAATAAAGAATCTAGCAGCTTGCACGAATCGGAGGGCTATTCTCCTGTCAATGTGAGGTAGCCAAGTTGACCGAGATTAAAAAGCTGCAGAGGAGAAACCTTGTTTGAAAGGCGAGGAGTAGAACAGGCTTCTCCAGCAGTAACTCAGAGTGGAGGCATTTTACCCAGGGCTGCCCTACTCCCCAGGAGCTTTCCCTTGGGCTCCTCTTCACTCCCCTGTGTCAATGGATGTGCATGCTTCTCCATGACAAACGACGATTCCTCCTTGCTAGCTCTGAGTAGAGATCTCTTCAGATACTCAGAGGCATCCTCAAACCCCAGTGAAGAGCAGTAAACTTGAAGGGCAGCAGTGAGCTCTGTAAGCAGTATCTTTTAAATCAGCCTTCCTGCATCACCTTTGAAAGGCATCCAAGAACTCCGTTTGATACTCTAGGAGGAGGACAGGGAAGGCCCCAAAGTCTCTACCATGTTACCCACTAAGTATTGTAATCTCTGCAGTGAACTTGAGATCAGCTTATCCCTTTAGCTATGTATTTTCATTGGCTTCCAGTCCTTATCTCCTTTAATTATGAAATAGAACTTATAAAGAAAGGGTAAGTTAAAAATAAACAGCTTCTCCTCACTGCCTGATAATTTCCCTTTCTTGCTGCTGCTGAGAAAAAAAAATGCTACGTGGGATCTGAGATAAACCCACTCACAGATCATTTCACTTCATATGCTATAATGGATAGGAACTGTTACTGAGATTAGGACATGCCATCCTTGAGACAATTTCATCTGCTCTTTAAGATGCAGCTGCTAGACACAGGAGAGGTTAAAGAGCAGCAGAAGGTATTAAGAGCATCTAACATTAAATGTAGAAAGCTGACGCCTTTCAAACCAGATGACAAAAACTTGCATCCTCTGCGTAACAGAAGATTCTGTGTTAGCATCCTTCGCCCTTCTTGCACACTGCTTTGACTTTTGCTCAGGAGAATTACTGCAGGAAGAACGCCCTTTTGTGTTAAACACCCAAGATGTTTATCTGCACCTTTCTGTCAGATACAAAAGAACTAGAGGAATTTAATTTTGAGATTAAAGCATATCTCCTTCAAGGTCTTGTCCAACCTGGTCTTCCGAGAATTCTCTAAGGAAGACCAGAAAACATCAGTTCCAAGATGGTGAAGTACAAACAACTTAAAGGAAGGGACTTTTAACTGGGCACTTCCACAGAGAGTTTAAATAGTCACTCACTTTTTTAAAATCTCATGAGCAGCTGGATGAACACCACTTGTAGTGTCAGGCAAGGATAGAGGAAAATGGACTGTACATTATTTCCAAGGAGCTTGATGTGACACTCCCCAAATTGCAAGACTAAATATGCAGGGCAAACTATTTTTTTTTTTTATTTAAATACTTTACTGGATCTTTACAGTGGGGAAAAAAAAAGGTGGAGTCACAACCAAAATCTCTTTTTGTAGGTTACCTTGGAGGGATCGGACACTTAAAAAACCAGTATGACAGAAGGGAGCAACTTGGACATGGTCAATAGAAGAAAAGTGAAGGCTACTGAATTCCTTTCCTGCAGTTAATCATATCAGCTCTAGAGGCTACATTTGCTCGTTTATTCCTCTGCAACAAACCAGAAGTCAGTGGAGCTGCACCACTGTAATTTAAAGATAATTTGCCATTAAATTAACCCCCTGCCCCACCACTCACTCACTCACTGCTTTCCAGAAGTTCCAGAGAAACGCTAGCAATTCAGGCCCCTGCGGACCTGTCCCCAAACCAACATTTCAGGAGCTGCTCTGAACAGGTAGTGCTTTCTGTGGCACTCAGATTTCAGCTGTCTCCTGCAGCTACAACTGCCCACTGACAACCTGGGAGTAGAGAGGCACGCCTCAGGGTAACACAGCAGAGAGGCTGGCTTCCAGTGGACGGTCTGATATGGAGCTCAGCTCTTCGCAGCATCCCACCCATGCCACGCCATGACGTGCTGCTGCACCCAGAGGAACAGGATTATTTCAGGTTTTGGCTTCTTACTTCGCCGCGTCCACCAATTTACTGCTCCCTTGCAAACCGTATGGGCAACCTCTGAAGGGTCAGTGGGCTCTTGCAGACACAAGCTCTGGAACTAGTTCCCCCAGAACCAATTGTCCCTGCCGCAAAATTTTCCACATTCAAAACAGACTGTGTTTTGCTGTACCACTCTCTACACACAGGCTCCTTCCTTACTGCACCAGAGCTGTTCCCTCTGACTGATCCTCAACAAGAGTTGACTTGCTGCACTCTCCAGGAGACACCGGACCTTCTGCAAGAGCCTGTCCTGGGGAAACAAGGGGATTACATGCAGCAGTCTCTGATCCCCATGCTGCCCAGGAGGACACAGCCACTGTTAGCAGCAAAGCCAGAGAAGGAGCTGCACCAGCAATGAAATCTAACAGGCAACACGCAGGGCTCATCTATCTGGCAGACACAGCGTGCTTCATTGCTTAGTAACTTTTTCACCTGCAGAATCTTTCATCATCTGCAACTGCAGTCTCTCCCTTACTACAACATAAAATTACAGAGCACCACCGATTCACGCCATCCAGCAAAGGACTTGGCGGTGGGTAGGTTCTGGGAAGCATGCATGAGTAATGACAGAAAAATAAAGGAAAAATAGAAGCAAGAAGAAAGCAAGGGCTCTAAACTGTCTTTTAATGAGCACAGCAAAGGACAAGAATGCAATCAGTCAGCATCACCAGTACCTCGCTAAAGCCTCTCCATGCCTGTAAGACAGTCATTAGCTACCACGACAAAGAAGCAGTTGGAAAAGAACTGACTGAATGATCTCCCATCAAGCAAAAGGCAAAACAACCCCAAACCCAGCAAACCCCAGGTTAAAATACATTTGCCCCACACACCAACTCCACGCAGCTCACAAGGCTGGGACGGGGGGAGGCTCTCCAGCTCAGGCCTAGCAAGCCCTCACAGGGCAGAAAAGCTGTGGGTGCTTCTGTCCCAGCTGTCCCATGCTGGAGGACGGAGCAGACCATCTATGGAGCATGTAACGCCCTCACCAGCACTACTGCCTGGACACAGCATAGGGGCCAAGGGCAGCTGGGGACAGACAAGTGTGCCTTCTGTCCTCTGTACAGAGGTGGTGGAGTCCCTGCCACAGCCTGTGTGCCACAGAGGGAATTATGGCAGTCCCACCTCTGAAACCTAGGCAAAGCCCAAGATACCACGAGCAAGCCCAGCAACCCGTCCCCTCAGCTCAGAGGATGGAGGCTGTAGGAAGGGACATTACAGTTCCCCTAGTGTAGTAGAAGTCTGATGTGCATTTTATGCTGGAGTCCTCAAACTGGCTTCTTTTCTCCAGGTTTAGTACAAGTCTTCCCCTTTTGCTCCTTCACTAATCCCTACAAGCAATGCATAGTCCCTGAGTGTTTCTCCTAGTGAATTCAACTGAATAGCAACATTTCTCATTGTAATGGAAAGGCTGCTCCCACCTGGACTACAAAGAGGCTATTGCTTCTCCACAATAAAGTGCCAGATAATTGACATAAATTTTACAGCAGTTTCTTCTAATTAATATGGAATTTTTTTTTTCCAAATGGCATCACACTTCTCACAGAGCAACTTAAAAGTTGCTGATGCAGGCTGGAGTCTTTGCTGGAATTAATCCCCAGAAGTGCCAAAGACAAAGCACATAACTAAATAATTAGAAGTTAAATAAAAAAACCACACACACGCAGCTGCCACGTTTCCCAACAGACTCTGCCCAGACCCCAGCTATACTCATCTTCTTCCTTTCCTCTTTCCTGCAGGAGCCAAGTTCTTAGAGAGGATCCACCGACTGCCAGTGCCACACACGTGCTGGAAGCAGCTCCCATTCACACCGGCTTCAAGAAGAGCACCCACCCTAGGACAAGCAGCAGCACAGAGCTCTTGTGTGACCCAGCACTACCTTACCTTTGCAGCTAAATGCAAAGTAAGCTACCTTACCTTTGGAGCTAAATGCAGTGCTGATGCTTCAACACCATCCCTCACCCCCAAGCTGATCAAGCCATCAGTGTTAATTCCACATTGATGAATGCTAAGAGGAAGAGGAGGAGGATGTTGCTATGACAGTCTTAACAACTCAGATTCTGAAGATACGCTGTGCATACAGCAGACATCTAGGGATCCAGAGCATGCAGAGTGGGTCTGGCGCACATGGTGGGAAACACAAAGATCTGGGCTCGAGACACAGGTGCAGTCAACACCACATACGTGCAAGATACACAGCACATTGTCATTCCCGCTCCAGTGCCCCAGATCTCCTGCATCAAGCAGCTGCTGTTTGTACTACATGCAAGTGGAAGATCTAATGTCCTCTCCTGCTGCGGGCTGAGAGCGTGAGGCTGCGCAGACCAAGCCTGTGAGATAGTTCCCACCAGCTCACACAACTGTAACTGTCAGAGTAGGACACAGCATCCTGTCTGCCCTGAGGGCAGGAAAAATTCCTAGAAGGAGGATTTTTCCAGATTAAGTGAAAGCAACCAAGGACAAATTTCTCTTCTGAGGTATACAACAGAACTGCACTGATGCAGAATGCATCAGCAGCGCTGGGCAGTAAGACACAAGAGGTTTGTCCAGCTCATAGAGGGAAGAAAGGTCTGCAGAGGTGGGCGCAGTTGCCCATGAGCCCCAGGATGGCACTGGGTCATGAACACACACTCCAGTCCTGACTGTGGAGAAACAGCAGCTGACGGGAGTCAAGAACCTCCTGTTTAGTGCCTGGAGCTGGACAGACGGGCAAGGCTGAGCAGCACACAGCAAAGATGAGAGCACCAGGAGACAGGGAGAGAAGGTGCCTCCTCCTACTTTCCACTGCTAATGTGAGCACAGGGACGCCTTGCACACAGTTCCCACCAGGTTACTCAGACATTTTTTTCGTTTGTGTTTGCCAATCTTCCTCTGCTCAGCCAGGACACAATGTGTCTAGGAACCCAGAAGCAAACAGTCTTTGCCCATCAGTTTATCCTTCGTCCCTGCCAGTCACTCCTGGCCGTCCTGCTGTGCCCACTGCACTACTCTGTGCCCAGCCAAACATGAGGAAAGGCTAACTCTCCACGTCCCAAATCCTTCCCAAGGACTGCTTTTATACATCTGCACTTGAGTGGTACTGAAATCCAGGCCTTGCCACTTCTTTACAGAAGGCAAAAGGTTTTGATCATACACAAAGGATTATTATTATTATTTTACTTAACAACATCAAGGAGGGACATTTCACACTCCCTTGTCCTCACTGCAGCATAGAGCCATTCTGTTGGGCTCGGATGATATAAAGTAGCTCAGATGTTTGTTCAATGATCTCACAGAGATCTGTGATCTTTAAAGGAATAAGCCTACAAAGTTGACAGTTTCTATCCATGGAGTGGGAGGGTTCCGTTACAGCCTTTCTCCTCTGCTCACAGGTGCCTCATCTAAAGAGTAATAACTTACAAGCTCGCTCAGAAAATGACTGTTGTCCTCTGAACTGTGCAGCAGAAATGGCATCCCCTTTTGGGACAAGAGCTATCTGCTCCAGAAATGTTTTAAAACCACAATCCATGAGAAGCCTAAGGTGTTCAACTCTATTTAACAGTGGGAAAAGACTCACTGATTCAACCAATCTGGAAATCACACAGCTTTCAGAAACATCCCAAAGCCAGAACTGTTATCCAGCTCCACCCAGAAGCAGCTGTTAATGCACAATGCAGTGCCCATTCCAAGCTGTCACGGGACAGGCCTTTGCAAGGTTCAACAGTTACCTTAAGCAGAAAGGCTGCAAAGCAGGACAAAGGCGAGTAACAACAAGCAACATACATGGTCACAGAGATCAGCTATGTGCACAGCTTTCAGGGGACTTAATTTGTGAAAGATATACACAACTAGAAAGTATTAATGTGGTTGACAACCCTTGACATCCCTGTGTAGCCATCTCTAGGGCTAGGGAGTCCTGTGCTAGCAGTATGACACCCTCTGAGCTCCAGGAGTCAGGTAGCTGAAAGCCTGCTCACCTCACCAGAAAGCCTGTGCATTGAATCCTTTTACGTGTCTACACACACATGACAACTCTCATACACGTTAAATGCACTTTGATCAACTCGTTTGGGTTTGGAGGACAAGGAGCAAAAATGCACTTAGCCTCACACTGCTTTTTCTCAAGACCAATCTGCTTTTCTCAGTTTCATGGACGGTCAGTGGGTTTACACCAACCTGCACACCCGCCTTGGCACAAAGAACCCGTCTCTGTGGGACTCTGGGCTCTCTTTCCCAAATGGCAGGGACAGGCTCTCGAGAGGAAATACAGGAGGCAACTGTGTCATTCAAGGGAGGAAAATGGATTCAGTGGGTTTCTGCCAAGAGAACGAACATCCATGTGCTGCACAACGCTGGCACTCCCAACCCCCAGGCAGGGAAAAAGAAGTCAACGATCCTGAAGCAAATTGTCTTAAAACTTAGCAATTAACAAGCACCCTCCAGAGCAGAATTTTAGATCTGGATGGGGAAATACACCAGAAACTGAATGAGGTCCACTAAGCGTACCTTTTGTTAGAAATTTTGTGAGGAAGGCAGGCAGCAGCCAGGATGATGGCAGGCGCATAAAACCCTGAGATAGATAGATTTGCTGTTTTGGAGTTACAGCCCACTTTGGAGTTGTGAACCCTTATCTCCAGCTGGTGGCATTTATGAAAACATTTCTCACTGCTAGGTACGTAACAGCACTTGCAATTCTGCCAAGGCTTGAAATGCACTGCAGATAGCTACGGACTGGACCGTTAATTTTTTTATTTCCCCATTGTGCTTACAATTAACTTAAGTGCTGAAATGAGATGGGCTGTGCCAGGAGACGCTTTTTATCTACCAGCTGCATTCTGGCACAGCAGTAAATCAACTACTGTCACCAAAACATCAGACAGGAGGAAGAGAGCATCCTTATGCTCACTGTGCATATTACCGCTTCAGCCTAAGGGGCTAACCAGCATTCAGCAAATGAATGCTGTGATTTGCATACAACCCTTGGTGCAATTCTTTGTTTACAGAAGACCTTGTCCCCTCTGAACACAGAGGAAAAAAACCCAATCAGTAGCAGCTCTCCCAGCACCAGTTAACTGACCAAAGTAAGACCAGTAACCTTGGTGCCCAAAACAAGATAGAAGAGTTTAAGTAGTGATCTGCTGCTCCAGTCAAACTGAGAAGCCAGAACATACAAAGCTGTTACAGAAATCAGACAGCTACAAGAACCTAAAAAACAGTAGCTGAAGATTTTAAGAAAAGGCCAGAAATAAAATATTTCTGGGGCCAGCAGCCGGAAAGCATCCTGGAAAATGCTGAAACTCAAATATACAACTTTCATTTCAGATTGCCTCGATGAGGTGACAACAGGATACCTGATGTACACCAGAGGAAACTCATTCCTCGTAAGGAAATTCCAATTTACTCAGAAGACAGTTGGCTTGGGAATAAGGCTATTAAGAGAACAGATTAAGACAGGGTATCCAACAAAAACCTTTCTGTTCAATCAAACCTCCACAGAAGCGAGGGGGCTGTTCCAGTTCAAAGAAACCAAAACCTAATTGTGCCCAAGGGAAAAACAAAGGGGAGAGGCTTATTCTGGTTATGATCTAATCAAACATCTGCAGTCACAGGAGGTTTCTGGAACTACATCACCTGGTCAGGTTCACAGGAATCAGCAGGGGATCCAAAAGAGCTTGTGCTCCTCACATGGCCACCATGGACTTTTACATGATATAATGATTACAGACACTAACTTCGGGGAAAAAAAACTTTACCATGACTCTGACTTGAAGATCAAGACAAATGCAAGGAGAATATAGACACTCCAAAAAGCCAGGGAGCTCACCACACATTTGATTTTTCTTTTTTATTCTTTTACAGCAACTAGCAAGCAAACGGCCTCTGTGAATGCTACTAGTACAGCCCTGGGTCTGACACCCGCTGGGAAAAAGTAGATGCTGGCTACCTAGCTCATTACTTTTTTTTAAACGATCAGAAATCTTGTTGAACTTGTTTTGCACAACATGAATACATTTAATTAAAGGAAGCAGCAAAGCTAAATAGCAACACACTAAAAACCTGGCCACAAACCAAGCAGATGCTGTATATTTAAAGTCAAAGCAATATAGGACATGCCAGAGAAACACCCAGTTAGGATTGGGGGAGGAAGGTAGGCATTCGAAGAGGCAGAGCTTAGAAAGATCAGTTCCATAGCTCCTACTTACATTGAAGCAATTAAACAGTGACAATAGAAGGCCAGCTGTTAATCGCACAACAAAAGCGTTGAAATGCAGTAATTCAGTAGCCTGAGATGCATGAAAAGGCCAAGAAAGAGGAGATCTAGAGCTCACCTGCCTAACTGACCACATGGAGAAAATGAACTCAAGTCCACTCTAAGATGGAAAAAATAGAACCTTTGAATACAAGCAAGAAGTCTGGATAGCCAAGAAATCAGATGAGCAAATAACTGTTTGATTATCTGTACTATTTTGCAGTTCTACAATATCTTTTCTGAAATAAGGGCACTGGAATCAATATACAAAATTTAAAACATGAGTTGTCACAGACTTGCACAGTGACAGCATAGTACTCCTGCTTTATTTTTGTTGTGTCTCTAATACTTTATAATTCTCTATTTGCCTTTCTGACCACTGTTGAGCCAACATTTCCAGGCTTATCACAGTGACTCCAAGACTCCTTCTCTGCATGGCAATATCTAGAAGACTTTACTACAGCTTAAAGACTTTAAAAGACTGATAAATTCAATCTGCAAAAATTCCTTCTAAAGATACAGCCCAAAAGAAAGATATCTCTAGTCAACTGGTTAGCTACAAATAGCTAGAAAAAACGGTAGTAGCAGTATGCTAAGGTAGTTAGCTAATAAGGAAAGGTGAGCAGTGCTTGGTAGTTTGCATGATTCAACCCATACAAAAGTTTTAGCTATTAAGGCTTTTGCAAATCTGGAGCTTGAACAGACCGCTATAAGCTGCTGGATGATCCTTATAAACAGAAAATCCTGTAGTGAAAAGGGAACTTCAGTTGCAAAATGTCTGCTCTAAGGCTGCAGTTCCAAAAGTGATTTAAGTCAGTCTAAGTGCAGGCCGTCTAAACTGCAATACAAAGTCTGGAGTTCTTCCTTCAAAGGCACTAATTTTAGAAATTAGAAGGCCTTCTAATGTGCAACTCAGAAATCTCTTTACTCTGGACAGAAGTACTGAATGTCGATTCCCAGGCACGGTACTGACATCAGGAGTAACTGAGAAGGTAAGAAGGAGCAGAGCTGACTGTCCCCTAGATACTGAGAACGCAGCTTGCAAGTTAAGTTTGTAAGAACTGTAACAGTGATGAAATCCCTACCAAGACAAGGAGATCAAATCTGTCCCAACTAAGTGACTCCTCACAAACCCCAGACATGCTTTTGGATCCTACTCTAATCTGTATTGCACAGTTTGGGGAAAAGGAAAGGACAAAATCTGTGATGAGTGCAGAAGTAAGAGAACCAAATTATTTCTGATATGACATGATGGAGTGAAGCTTGTTAACATTTTAATTTGTTAAATTATCCCCTTTATTACTGTCGGAATCTGTCATTCTTTTTGAACTCCATCTGGGCAATGACCAGAGCTGAAACAGAATGAGACTGTTTACGCTTGGAACCATTCATGGCCAGCATAGAAAATGTCTTTTGCCTGTAAAAACAGAGCTGCATAGAGTTGACTGCTAAGTTAATTCAATAGGAACATTTAAATGGCTAGTGGGACAGCTGGAAATACAGAGGCTACTATCCAAGATAATCACCAGCAAGGGCAGGCCTGATGAGATGCTAAACTCTGTGGGCTGAGACACTTCTTGGCTGAAATGGAGATGTGCAGGATAGCTGGCTGGCAGAGTCAGCAAGGTGAGTCTGAGATGGAGCAGAGACTTGGGCATGGATCACACAGAAATAAGGTTAGAGGTTTCTGAGAAATCAAATGCTCTGCCACTTATTACTGTCCTTCATGGGGAAAGAAGTCTGTGTGCATTCTCTGAAATAAACACAGAGGCACCAAAAGTTGCTGATGCTCAGTTATTTCTAGTCATTTCTCCTTATACCTAACAGAAGCAATCATGGCCCAAGATAATAGCTAGGTCTCTCAAGAAGGATTCCTGCCATGGTAAAATGGCATTTTGCAATCCAAAGATATTTGGAGGACAGAAAGGGCTTGTGTGCCTGGGAACTTGGTGTTTATCCCTGCAACACTTGTTCCACTTATATCCTTAAAGCATCAGACCTGTCACCTCGTCGGTACCAGCTTTCTCACAATCCGGGCACTCCCAGCAACAACTCCAAAACACCAGAGGACAAGTCGCTTCAGAACGTATGGCTCAGAAGAGACTGAAAAGATGCACCTTACCTCTATGAGAGCAACAGTGTTATCTCCACAGAGGTTCAGAAGCTGGATGGGCAGGAAGGACATGACACAAAGCTGAGGTTTATTGCTAATGGGCCAGATAAGATTATTGTGTTGGATGTATGCCTGCCATTGACATTCAAGGAAAAGGTGACCTGTGCTGGCAATGGACCCATTCTCTCTAAAGGATGAGTAGAACAAAACTTATGCTTATTTTCCAATGCACCTTTAGCTGTTGAATCCTCAAGTTGAGCTAATCAGTATGCAGAACCACAAGCTGGAGAACTACTTGTCCACAATGCCTGCCCTCGGAATCAAAAAGCATGCAACCTTCGCTGTCACAGCTCTAAACTGAACCTGCTGGCTCTAGAGACAGGATGTGTTTGTACAGACAACACTACTGGAGACTTAGGCAAAGATGATGCCGCTCTTTTGGGCATAAGGAGTTGATCACCAAGGCTTCCACTTTCTCTCTAAATTTCTCTTTTGCCATATTCCTGGGTAAGTACCTGCAGGATCTGTAATGGAAATATCATCTCCACGGTAATTTCTGCAGTGCTTGGAGGACACCATTGTTCTACAGCCTAAAAACCCCTGTGTGAGGATTCAGTACTCCCAAGTGCCTCTTGGACATCAAATGTTTTCAAAGCTATTAACTCTGATGGGTTTTTGAATAAGGCACAGAGAAGCCACTCGTTCAGTATTTCTCATAAGAAAAAGGTAGCTCTGACCTAGTAAAATAAAAATTACTGAGAAGGCGGAGGAGGAAGAAAGCCCACACAGCCCACGTTCTCTGCAAGCAAGAAAATGAGATTTGATTTACTCCGCGATTCTGAGCTGTGTTCAATTTCAGCTTGAATTTCTACTGCATGAATTCAGCTTGGCTGAGCAATGTCCCCGTTAGAGACTGTCCAAAGCAATATAAGGTGATCTCTGAAGATGAAGGTTCAAAGCCTTGGTGAGGTGAGGGGTTTTTTTTAGCATATTTTTGCACGTGCAACCCACAAATCTATGTCTTCCAAGAAGTTAGAGGAAGACAACATAAAAAAGCAATTAGATACAGTGCATACACAACTCCTTATTGTTGCCAATCAATCTATTTATTTATTTAGCTCACTGGTTAAATTTCCTCTTACTACACAGCAGAGAACAACTCTGGGTCTACGTTTTCCACGATTCAAAGGGATTAGATGACAAGCAGAAGTCACTCACTAAAAGGACTTAAGGGCTTCAGTTCAGGGATTAGTAACTCAGCTGCCTTTTCTCCAGATTTTAAAACTTAAGGGCTTCAGTTCAGGGATTAGTAACTCAGCTGCCTTTTCTCCAGATTTTAAAACCACTAATTTGTACTGCATCAGCTGGAAGTTTTAGTTGCACAACTGGTTTTGTTTTAATGGGAATCTTAAACTGTGCTCTTCCCAAAATGCTGCTGCATTGCCTTCTTGCTATTATTCTCACAACTGAATTTTTGACTATATTTAAAGAGGATTTCATGCTTGCTTAGCAAATTTCTTAAGAAACTCCACCTTATACACACAAGTTCTACTTGACTTTTCCTAACTAATCAGGCATATCAGTTGAGCCGTCCTCTCAGAAATTCAACACCACTAGAAGGCAGCTTGGCTGGAAACTTTGCACCAGGCCTCTCTACATCTCCAACTCGTTCTCACATTTCAGAGAAGCTCTACAAAATCTGAAGTTTGCATACATTTGACCACATAGTAACACACACCTTTAAGGTGGGATAAACCATAGGGGCCCATTGCCACCCTGAGTTAACACAGAATCATCTGGTACCACACTTACCCTGCTGAGAAACCAAGTGATGGAAGTTGAAGGGGGCTGCATCTCTGCATTACTCTGATCTTACAGTTCTGAGAACCATTCATGAGGGGGAGTTTCAGTGCAATGGTGCTATAATTTAACCCCAACGCTCCTACCACCTTGGGCTATATGAATAAAAACCAAAAGCAAGTCTGCAGGTTGAAAAATTCAGGTACTTTACAGTTTTGGGGTTTGTTGTAAATCTACAGTAGCCTGAACTGGCCTAACTCAGGAAAGACCCAGTTCCTTCCATATGGCTTTTTAAGGACTGACTTGTGGCTGTGCCTAGAGCTTTTGTTATGCATTTTTATAAATGGTAATAGGTAGAGTTGTTCACCTGGTTTACTGCTTCTAGACAACAACTGCCAGCTACAATCAATTCAGAGAGAACAGAAGGGCAGGGCTGGCAGCGGCCACAGGATACATCATAGCAGCAAGCGATGGTTGTGCATTAGGAAAGCTGCTCTAAAACACGTTAAGGGCACTAATTAACAGGGTATCCAAGGCACACAAAGGCTATGAAGAAAGAAGTCCCTTGTGCCCTATTAAGGCTCAACCCCAAGATGACTACTGAGGCTGTAGGAGCCTGCTGAACTCTTCCAGTCATGAGTCTCTAAAACTGTCTGATATTCAGAAAGAATACAGAGATCACAAGAGCTGCAGAACTGAGAAAAGCAGGAAGTAAATAAAGTGACCTACTTTATATTCTGCTATCACATGTTGAAAGAGACGGGACTGTAAAATGCCAGAAGAGGCACATGTAAAGGAATCCTCTCAAATGCATGTGCTGTCAGTAGTGTGATGGCACACAGCCCCCCACGGAAGAAACATGGGCATGGAAAAACTCAAGTCAGATACTGTGCCAGAACAACAATTCAATACCCAGAGAGAAGTGAACAAACAGTCAGAGCTGTACAGAGTAAGCGAAGCCCGCGATTTAGAACGCCACTCGCCATTACCCTAGCAGGCATTAAAAGCTCTGCCAGGAAGTGGCACGTATCATCAGAACGACCTGACCGCCTTTTCCAAAAGCAAACGACACAGGAAAGGTGTGATAATAAATATTCTGCAGGTATTTCTGCAGCATCTGTTCTTGACCCAGTATCAAGAGGCAGGGCAGAAGAATCTGCAGTCATCTGTGAGCACCTGAGTACAACTATGTAAGATTACTGGATATAGAGTTAACACTCCAGGATTCACCTTTTAAACCACAACCCTATTCAGAGTTGGAAAATAAGGCTTTCTTGTGAGAGTACAGGCAGCTGACTTTTCTTCCCTGTTTTCCTCCCCTCTTTAAAGGGGAATGCTATAATAATAAAATCCTCCCATTCCTCAGATTTGACTTCTGAAATTTCTGCATCTTTTGTTTTTTAAACAAAGACCAGGATCAAACCAACTGGTCATTTTTCTTTAAGCATCTTAACCTGACCTTTTCCAAACTCATCGCAGAAAAAGCTCTCCCTAACATATGTAAGCTGAGGTCACATTGAGTTATGATCTCATGTACAAAAAGCATGGCAGCTTCAATTCATGTCTCCCAAAATAACAGTCACCTCCATCTTCAAACTATGCTTCACTCAAGTGAAGGGTTTCTGGGTGAGCATGAGGGACCAGGCTATGTCTCAAGCTAACCACGTAGCTGAGACAAGCGCACAATGCTCTGGTTCAGCTAAACAACTGGCATCCTGATGAGCAACTGGGACAGGAGTGGTCAGCAGCCCCAGTACAGCAACTGACTTCTTTATGCCAAGATGTTAACTACGACATTAACTGCCCAGCCCTAGCATCACTAAGTCCTAGTTCTGAAACATTAATGTATCAAGTTATGACAGATGCACTTTAGGACTCAAGCAGTCCTGGAATATTATCCCTCTGGGCACTTCAGAGGGTGGAAAGCTCAGCAAGAACTAGTTGACGTGGGAAACTGTCATCAGCTGGAGAAATTAAGTCCAGATCATGTTAACATTCTCCCCTGCAAGAAGTGTGTCATGCTCAGGTGTCTGCAAAGAAGGCTGAGATGAGGCATTACAGCAGCTTTGTTTTTATTCTTCTGAGAAGGGGAGTTTAGCCCAGCAACAGACCTAAGTTTCTTTTCTAAGCCTACAAAGTGACTTGTAGGTGGTACTGTAATTAAATAGGTCCATCACTTAAAATAGAAAAGCACATTTCTATAGCTGAGATGAGAACTAAGAGTCTGTAGTGAGATGCTTCCATCAAGTTGTTGGTTTTCAGGAGCATTAGCGACAGGGTAGAAAATTCCCAGCGAAGTAGCCTGGATGCAAAAAACAAAACACAGTCAGGAGGTCTAAGTTCTAGCATGACCACCTTGGCTCCGTCACAAATCCACATTTCTGTCTCCATCAGCTGGAATGTTGCTCCTGTCCTAGTGTTCTAAGACACTCAACAAAAAGAGTACTTCTTGCAAATAAAACACAGCCTTAAGAAGTCTATGCTGTAGCTCACAGTTACCATTTTTAAGAAAGTAAAGGGGCAAAAAACCCCTGCAGATATTGTCACATGAAGCTCCATCTAGATCCATGTTCTGTATTACAACATCTTACATAAAATGACTGATAAACCTTAGGGTGACAGTAACAGCTAATATTTCATGCAAGTTGGACAGATGCCTGACTCCAGCAAATGACCAATATGACACAGCTGAGCAAAGGCTAGTATCTAGGTTTGGGGAGGAGTATATGTGTTTCTAGTGCGGAAGAGGACTGGAAATGGAGATTCAGTCATTATCCAGCTGAGCACACTCTTCCCTTAAACACTCGGAAGGAGAACTGCTGGCAGAATGAGAGACATCTCACGGTAGGCTCTGTGTGACCTCTATATTCACAGATGGATTGATTCGTTCTGGGTTTGGAACATTAATTTTCACAGAACTAAGAGAAGGCTGCAAAGGACAACGCAATGCCTAAGTGAAAAGACTAGTGTCTTACTTGCAGGAAGAGCAATGGTTTGATTCACAGAGGCTGCTGAAGAAATATAACCAGAGGAGAGTTGATAGCAGAGCCCAGAGAAACAAATTCTCATGGTATCACCATGATACTATTATTTCTGGCTTTCCACTGTGTTAACACGCTCATACGGCTCCAGAGTAGCTCAGTTTGGTCTGCAAAAGACAGCAGTAGAGATCTTCCCAAAGCCAAAGAACCCAAAGAGCAGTTAGCTAGCCACATCATGCCAGCTCCCCAAAGCTAAATTTCATTGTCAGAAATATGCCATGTCCTTCTCTGTAACCACATTTCACTGCAAGCAGCTGTCATTGTCTCAGGGAGGCAGTTGGTCATTAGTGGGACTGGAGCTCGCTGACAAGCACTCACAAGAACTTCTCCACCTCTATGACTTCTACACAGGACCCCAACCCAGCATTTTCTGAGAAGTCCGGAAGTCCAAGAGTAAGATTTCAACAGCATTCTGTGTGTGTTTTTACATCCCACTCAAGAACAAATCCAGTCTCAGCTGAATTACACTGCTTAGGAAAATAATACATTTGGGAAACCAAGACGGGTTTTGTGCACAAATAAGCCTTAAGCACAGTGTTTCATTAGTGGGGTTCTGCACACAGTAAGATTTAGTGGTAAAGTTTCCAACTAGGAGGCTAAAGCGCACTGCAGGGGCTACTGGAAACAACGTTATTAGACATTGGTTTACAAGAAACAACCCTGTTCTCCAAATGTTAAGGATATATCAGCAGATTTTCCATACTTGTTCCCTTACTGACAGAGGTCATCCTAACTAACCTGTGTTTTCATGGAAGAGAAAAGCTTCCTAGTTTAAACTAACATTGATGGAACTGTGACACACCAGTTAACAATGATGCAAGTGATGGTTGCTGGGTCACATCGGCTTCTTTCAGAAATTCTAGGTTCTTTCAGACAACAGTCCAGGCCAATTCATCAGCTTCTTGTCAAGGAGGCTGGAATATACTTCCCCTGATCGCAATTCTTGCTGTCAAGCAGTTATTGATGGAGAACATAAATCCATGGTTCAGAAAAAGTGAGAGGAACTCCTATGAACAGGTGCTCAGGTGAAAGCAAACATAGGGCTTTGAATTAATATCCTTCCACAGGCTTACACTCACGACAGCTACGATGCAGATGCTGCTGCTGAAACAGCATGTGCTGCTAACAACACTTAGCTCCCCAGGAGCTTATTTGTGCCTTAACTGAGCCATGGGGGAATCCAAGTGCCCTCTGACTATGACAGTGGAATTGATTTATAGCCCCTGGCACTTGGCTAATGCAGAACCACCTTGCCCAGTTCCATTCTCTCTGGACATCCATCCCTCTTGCTTACTGTCTTTGAATGACACATCTCAGCTCCCTGAGCAATGCTGCTGTCTGCTTCAGATCTCCCATGAACACAGGAAGAGTGAAAAACATCAGAGATGCCGCCTTCTCCTCTATTAGAAGGTTTGCCTTTAAGCTTCCTACTGCAGGAGAAATTTGAACTTACTGTCTTCACATCCAAATGCCAAGTGTCAGAGAGCCAAAAAACCATATCTTCCAGCTGAGTGGAGCTCTGTTCAGGTGCGGCACCTTTTGGCTCAGCAGCATTTACTCTCCTGTTCTGGGAGCCGTGGAGACAGCAAAGATCAATTTGCTTCCCACTTTGAAATCAGAGCGATGACCCAGTTTGTCACTTTTGGGAAACAGCTGCAGCTCCAGCTAGGGGATCCAGAGGAGGAGGGCAGAAAAACATCATCTGTTACAGCAGGATACTACCAGAGAGAAGGAAGAGCAGCTGTCTCTGAAGGCAGGAGTTTTATCCTAAAGAAGCCCCAAAACAAGCATGGCTGGCAGTACTGCAAAGCCTGTCCCTTTTTGTGAGAGGAGACTTTGATTCCAGGAACGCACAGTCACATCGCAGTCTGTAATGGCACAGCAGGCTATACCTGTCTGCTTTTAGGACTCCCAGGCAGAGAGATGACTGAGCGTAAGGAAGCTTAGGGCGGAGCTCGCGACTGGAGCAACAAAGTACAATGCTGTAAGCCCAGCTTTACAGAGGACGATGAAAGAAGTTTGCACGGTACCTACATGCATTATGCACCTGGCAACAGCCAGCATCCCTTGTTCCTGTTTCACAAGCGATTAAAAAACCTTCTCAATTTGAAGTTTTACAAAATGCAAATTGAATTGTGCGTTCACACAAGCCAGCTGTTGACAGCTCCTCCTTTAATCGTAGATGGGCAAAGTTGTAATTTAATCTTTATAAATGCAGACTGTTTTGATCGTTCTGTTGTAATCCTCTGTGGAGCTTTCCCTGCCCTACACAGGTGCTTAGCAGTGACAGCAGTCCGTAACATCACTTTTCACTTCCACAGCAGCCTTCCCCAGCAGTTCACACAGAACTTTGAACACTGTCTGGCTCCCGAGGGGCTCCACACCAGCTGCCCTCTCACTTGGGAGGACACAGGGCTCAAGGTTTGCTCACAGCAGCACAGTGAAAGCTAGTAAGGGGTTCAGACCCCAGTCTGTAGCCTGTTATTCTAGCTACCCATAGCCCCTTGTCCAAGCTTAGTTAAGTACCACATAAAAACTACATCTATCAGGCATCTGGGAAGTGTTTTGTGAAACACATTCACCAGGGGTGCAGGACAAGCACCTGAACTAGAGCAACATCAGTGTCTCCACAGTATGGGCTGGGAGCTTACTGCAAAGTTAAATCTGTGTCTCTTGCTCAGCATGCTCCCAGCTGTGATTCAGGCTGGGCTCGTAACTCACATCCCCGAGTACTGTCTCTGTAGCCCCAGCACAGAAACTCACTTAGCTCCAGGCGACTTCATCCTGTTGCAGCCATCAGCAAGCAGCAGCTGAGGAAGGCGGCTCATGCAAAACAAGTCCCCAGCCCTCAGTGGTCACCTACACTACAGCAGTTTTCAGGACCTTATCAATCCCCGTGGTACTAGAGACAGCCAGCCAAGGATATGAAAAAAGCCGCAAAAACTGAAGGGAAGCCTTGCTTTGAAGTTTAATGGACTTGTTTTGTTACCGGTTTGTACTTGAAGGCAGCCCCTAATCTGCCCAAGAGTACAGCTCGCAGAAGTGGTAGGAAGCAAGACATGTCTTAGCATTTGCAATGTGCAAAGGGTGGAAAGACTCCTGTGCTCCAGGAGCAGTCAAGGTGATCCAGGATCACGCTGCCTCTGAGAGGCAGAGAGCAGCTAAATGCCACCAGCAGTAATGGGCAGGATCCTGGGGCACCTTTGTGTTGAGCCTGAAGGAAAGGAATCAAAGGGTTTCTCCCATTTCTAATTGGGGTTTCTGGGACTGAATTAGGAATAGGGTTACATCTCTCCAGCAGTAGGTGTTTTTTAAAAAAAAGCCCTTCTTTTGTCCTTCTGAGGGCCTACTATGCATTGTCCCCGCTCCTCAAATGACGCACAGTTTATTGTATTCTGCGTGCTAATAAAAGGTGCTACGCAGCACAAAGTCACTGCTCCAAAGCTCACCTCCAGCTTCAAACCTCCTTGCAGCAAAGCTGATCAGTCCTTGAAGCCTCTTCAGACCCATTCAGTCTGGCACACTGCATAAAGCAGTCTGAGGCATTAGTGAATTGCAGGGATATTTCTCTGGTAAACAAAAACAGAAAAAAAAAAGAGAAAGATACCTAAACCAGAGAACCTCTGCATCAGCTAGGCAAATCAGCAATTTGCTAACTCTAGAAGACTTTTTATATAGATTCTTTAATCCTGGGATTCCAATCTCACCTGGTGCAGCTCGGCTCTTCCTATTTAAACAATGAAATCTGTTTCAAGCCATTAACCACGAGTCAGCGTCTGTAATGAGACCATGAAACCCAACATCCCTGCCTCATTTGCAAAGATGGGATGACTTTAAATTAGAGCTTTGCCTTGGTGACCCTTTAGGGGGAGTTTCACATTCTTACTACTGTGTGCAACACGGCACTAGCAAGCTTGACACCTTCTACCCCAAAGCTCATTGCGTTTCAGAAGAGAAGTAGCATTATGCCAAAACCATTTTAAAGTCTTTCTGGATCCCTCACAACACGTTATATTAATGCAAGAGATTAGAGGGATTTATTATAGTAGTACCTAGCACTCAGCATTTTAAAAATATCAAACGCACACACGCCAACGAGCTTTTAACTCTTAACAACACTGCCAGCAGTGCTAAAAAACAACAAAGCATTTGGCATCTGCCAATGGTTTTGCTGCTAGACATGGAAACCAGAACAAGTTGAATAAATAGTGACATCAATGGCTTAGAATGAGAAAACTTCAGAGCACGTAAAACCAGCTGCACCCTTTTGTGATTTTCTGTGCAAGTCACTGGCAGAGCCTCCCTGAGCTGCACTGTGGGTCAGCCCCGCAGGCCCCCTCAGGTAACAAAAGGCCATGTGGACTGGGCATGGAAGAGCATTCAACATCTGAGGTATGACCTCAAGGAAAGGGAAATGCCTTTGTAAGATTGCCTGATCAAACTGGATTGCAGCTACCTGAGTTATAAAGGTATTAATGTGGAACAACCCAAGTACTACACTCATTTGTCACAATTTCAAAAGTGATACAGTTGTCCTGCTTTTCCATCACAACCTGTTCTGTCTCCCAGCACTTTTCATTTGCAGTTACCAGACTAATATACACAGTACAGGTCTTTTACACTGAATTTTACGTCACCTCCAAACCAGAGGGGTAGCTAGTGTCCCCACTGTAGCTGAGAAGAAAGAGGGGCTTCTATCAGAAGAAGCGCATAGATGTTCTTGACTAGCAAGCATCATCAGTCCTACGTGTCTGCCATCTCAATTTTAAGACCCTTAGAGCAGAAATCATAGAGAGAACAAGTGCCAAAGAGAAAATGAGACCTTAGTGAGCAATTTTTCTAACTGGCACAAGACTTGCTTAGCATGCAAGGCGCCTCAAGACATTCCTGCTCAGAGAAGATTTCACCAAAAGTACCACGTTCCTCTCGCTTTAGCCCCTCTCGCTTTAGCCCCTCTCGAATAATTGTGCTACATCACCATCAGACAGAGAGCTGCCTTCTTACAAACAGCTGCTCTTTCACATCCAGAAAAGGCAGGTGTGAGACCCCATCCAGATCATTCATGCCCTGTGTTTTCAGTCTTTCTGTTTGCTGCACTTGACTTTCTGGAGCAACTCTCGTGTTGCTGTTTTCTTCCTGCTTTGACCCTGTTCTCTGCAACTGCTTCTGCTAGAAAACATGTTGGGAGCTTCTCAGATCAGATATGGCACAGAGAAGTCTACTGCGTCCAATGTATTAAGCACAAGGCAGGCCAGTCATCTGGAGAGTAAAGATAAGCCTATGAATTCATTTCATAGAAGGCGATCTTGCCCTTTGACTTGAGAAAGGACCGAAACATCTTTGAAGATGTGGGAATAATCACTTGCACGGAAGAGCTAAAACTACATTGGCAGTTAATGGCCAACCCGATCTTTTTGACTGCACAGCATCTTTCAAGTCCTTAAAGGACACGCAGGCAGGAGCCGAAAGTGTTGAGAGGGAGAATACCACAAAAGCACAAATCAACACTGAAGTCAGTTTTAACAAATTAGCAAGTGAGGGAAGATGCCAATAACTGGCTAAGACATCTCCTGTTTCATGGTGAGGAACTACAGCAAGGTCAAAACAGCTAACAACCAGGAAGGATTATGAGTTTGCTTTTGCAAGTAGACTCTTTGGCAGAATGGCACTGGCAAGGATCACATGGTGTTGATAGACTTGAGGTGGCTCGTCGTCGAATTCCTGGCATTTGCTTGCCCCTGGGAATCTCCAACTCTTTGCTCAAGAGAATACGGAAAGAAAAAGGTCTCTTCCTAGAAAATATTTATGGCGAGAAGAGAGAAGGGGAATTAAAGGAACACACATGTAAAAACAAAAGGGACAGCTGGAAGGAAAAAAAAAGGGAGACTGCATCAGCCAAAAGGCAAGCTTGACCCGCCACCCCGTGCTGAACAGCTAACACAGAATGAAACCAGCAAATTCTGTTACCCTACAAAAGCCAGACCTGGGGCCTTGATCTCAGCCATCTACAATTACCTCTCATGTACTTCGTAGGGCAGCTACTGATGGAGGGAAAACCACAGTCCAGCACACAGACCTGGCTAATTGAAAGTGGAAGCAAGAAGTCTCCATCCCTCTCCTCATGCAGTAAATGGCAGAGCACTGACTGAACACCCTCACTGAGACCACACAGTGACATCGCCGTTATTTCTCTGTGGTTCACCAGGGCCTATTATTGCCTTGGTTTGTTTGATGTTCTCCCTACGTTGAGGGAAAGCACGAAGGGAGAAAAGAAAAAAGAGAATTCTAACTGTCTTTCAACTTTCTAGTCATCTTCCTCAAAATGTTCCATGCATCAGCACTGATTTCATTGTCTGCCTGCTGCTAGAGATTTTATTTAAAGAATAATACACAAGGAAGAAAGGATTTAACCTGACCTCCCTGAACTGCTGGGGGATGAATACTACACACAGCTGACAGTGAAAAGCTCGTTTCCTTTCTCAGACAAACCTAAACACTATGCAAAATTCCCCTCTATCCAAGTTCCCAGTTTCAAATTGGGCTATCAAAGGCTTTTCTTTTTTAGGGGCCTGGGTTGATGCAATCAGTGCATCAATGCATCAATGATAACATGAACCATCACGAAGCATAGCTGTGGGTACAGTGACTCTCAAGAGGCAGAACAATATGGAAAAAATGAGTAAATTAAAAACTGTTCTTTTACCAGCTATATCAAGAAGAGAATAAAAAGCAGTAGGGTCCACATTTGTTTTTCCACTGCACCACTACAGCATTCAACCTGACACTTCAGGGTGTTACATACTGAAAGATCAAGTAGGATAATAAATGAAAAGCTTAGTAGGAAGCATGGAAGGGTGTCATCAAGTAGTGAGTACAAGTACGTCCTGGACAGAGAGAGAAAGGAATTGCAGAGCAAGATGCAGTGGAGACCTTTTAACAGACACAAACACGAGATCCCATCTGGTGGAAAGAGCAATCCAAGACGACTGAAATGAGGTCTGTCCTAGACTGCCTACACAATTTCTTCTCCAGAAGGTCCAGAGGTGCTGACACAGCTGTGTCTGGGATGATCCCCTCCAGCTCACATGGCAGCTCTGTATTTTGTCCACCATAGGCTCCTGCAGAGTGATTAACTCTCCAAGAGTGATTAACATATAATCCAATATTTTATTTTGGGAAATAGGCCACCTCTTCGCCTCTTGTGACCACACACAGTAGCCTATTTTCCAAAAGCCACGTTTACGAATTTATGCAATACAAGCAGGACACAAAGAGAGCAAACCAGGCCAAATTAAGGAAGGGAAACCTAACCCTGTCATCATCTTTATTAAAAACCTTCTCTTTTCAAAGTCTAAACCAACTGAATTCAATTGTCCTAGAAAATTTCTACCAACTGTTGCCTAAGTTCTAATTCCCCAATATCATAGAAAATCAAGCTATGCCCAGCAGTTCTCTGATAACTAAATTAGCTGCCAAAAACTTCCCGCCTGTTTCTAAATGCCAGCATCCTCACAGTCTCCAACCACACTTGCTGACAACGCTGCACATTTTCATCATCCGTACCCATCCTTCTGCATTCGCTGGATCAAGATGTCTGCACACGATGGTAAAAATGGCTAAAGCAAGCCTTGTTTCTCTTGCCCACACCTGAATAAGGAACACAATAGTCCCGCCTTCACTTCTCATGTTGCTGCAACATCATCAGTCCCAGTGAGCCCAAGGTACTTCTAAACACATGTATTCCAGAGGTCAACATGAAAAAAGGCGATAACACGCCTGGCTTACCTGATCCTCAGAGAGCTGTGATATGTGATTCACTGCAGCATAAGACTCTATCTTCGGGTTGAAGTGATTGATGATGGCTCTGAAACAAAGGAGGGAAATTTTCAGAGGTCTCAGGAACAGCTTAGGGATGCAGCAGAAATTCCCCAGCAGCCTGAGTCAGTGCACATGGAGCCACAGTTCCTTCCTCACCACACTGTATTGCTTGCTCTGCCCAAGACATGCTCCCTGCTGAGAGGCCAATGCAGATTCAGTCACAGGCTCACGGGAAATTGCAAGCACAGGCACTGCCCTGCGTGTGTGTGTATTTGTCCCGGCAGATACGGGGCTGTGCTCACTGCCTTGCTGGGAACAGGCTGCAAATTGCTCGGTGTTGCAGCGGAGACACAGCAAATCTGGCCATCACTGCCCTATCCTGCTTAGGAACTCCATCTCCTCGTCCCTTCCAAAATCAGTATCGCCTGACGTTTTGCTCTATAGAACTTTGTTGCCTAATGTGTTGCAACTGATGGCTTATTGCTTTGGATCTCCACTATATTTAAAATTTTATAGCTGGCTCTTACTTGTAGTCATGCATCACTGCAGCCAGTACTTTGACTTCTTCCCATAACGACTTTAGTTCTCAGCCCCAATTTAGATTTTAGAGATAACTTATGCCAGTGTCCCAAACATGGCAGCAGAAACAAAGATCGCTCCTACTTTTCTGCCTCATTTCTCTCCCTGCCTGTACCAACGTACTCCCCTTCCCTTTTAGGTGGATCCAGAAGCAGGTATGAGAAACCTAAAATTGAAAGGAAAATAGTAATCGGGGAACAAAAAAAATCAAACTGCAGCTGGAATATCCCCTCAGCCTCTCCTCTGCTTGTCAGGTGCAGCCGAGAAGACAAATGGCAAGACAGTAAAGCCTCCCCAGGCTAGGGTTTGCAATTGGCCTAGCTGGGATATTACTCATGAGACCCACCGCTGAGGTAAACGCTCATGATGGGAACAGCCCATGTCAGTGCTCGGCACAGATGTGCGCCGATGGTGCTGAGAGAACACTTGCTTGGCCAAATTACACCACAGCAGCAGTCAGGGCTTTCGCTCTCATATTCATCAGCATGAAAATTCACTCCAGCTCGCTCTGCTGCACTCTAATGGGTTCCCTCTTTCCCACATCTCCCCCTGCAGAAGGGCTTTCAGCTACTTTCTCCAGACCTCATCATGGCTAAGAGCTAGTGCCCAAGTCCAGGAATAAGTGGTATGCAGTGGTGCCAATCAGAGCTGGTGGAAAGAAAACCCTCCTGGAAGCATCCTTACTTCTTTAAATACACAGATAAAGAAAAACAGCATGGAGGGGGTGGGGAGTGGGAGTAAAAAAAAAAGAAAAAACCACCAAACCCAAACAATGTGCAGCTTCACTGTAACATTCCCGGCCTCACACCTCATCGAAGCACCAGATGCAGTCCACACGCAGTGGCAGTCGCGCAGGCCTCTCCTACAGCATCAGTACGTACTTAGCACAGGCGAGCTTCTGCAGTCTTGCCAGCCTTGACAGTTACATCAGTAAAGTGAATTCAGCAGGGCCCCTGTCAGGCTTCCCGTACCCCTCCTCCCTCTGGATGAGGGCAAGCAGGCATGTAGACATGCCCAGACTCTTCCCATTTCAACCCCACCAGAGAAGCAGCTCCTGTGAGTCACAATCACATTCTCCATTACCCAGCCTCTCGAACACTATGGCTTTCAAGTTGCATGTTTCATGCCTGGCTGGAGTCATATTTACACTCCTACAGGACACCCTACAAGCTATTGGAAAAAAAGGGAACACAGACTCACAACAACTTAACTTCTGGCTTGACAGAAGGTTTGGCAGCTCAGAGGGGTTCAGTGCACTCACATGGTTCCAACATTTACCACAGAACAGATTTAGCATTCATTTGTATCCACTGCTGTGAAGCACTTCAACATGGGCCGCCTGCTCACAAGTCCCTGCTCGGATCTGAGCTAGTGGAGCGGCACCTGCAAGCGCAGCTGGGATTCACCCAGGGAAAGCAAAACCAGCAACCAGCTGCCGTTGCAGTAAGAATCAACAGACATTAAGGAAGAGAAAGAATTCAAGTCTCCTTCCTCATTTCCCTAAAAGCAAATAGGACAACTGCTCGGCGACTAGAGGAAGAAGCTCAACCTTTTAATTTAAGAGAGCTCTTTCACTATGAAGAATTTCTCCCAACCCAATTTCTGCAGTGCTGTTTTCCTGAACCTGCAAGCAGCCTGGGGAAGAGGAGCACTAAGAGCTTGGATCAATCCTGGCTCTGTATAGTCAGGTTCTTACCGCCCAGCATATGCTACCAAGGCCAGGCTCGGCATGTCGTACAGCTCCTCCTCACGCATGTGCTGCGAGAGATTCCCTCGCTACCCAGCCCAAGCTGCTGTGCAATAGCAGCACCTCTCTGCATAAGCCACTCTGATATGCCTCGACTATTCTTCCATCTGTCAAAATCCAACTTGTCCCTGGGGCATAATTTTACGCAACTGGCCTCCTGGGCTACTGAGTAACAGCTGGAATTTCACTTTGCAAAGCTGCTACTCCACAGGCATTCGTTCCTGGAGACAACAGGGGACCGGAGCTTTCAAGCACAGTCTCCCCCTTACGGACAATAGAACAGCGGCTTTGCCATCATTAGTTCACACGCCAGCATGTAACAGCTAAGCCTTGGCAATGTATTTTTACACTGTGATTGCCTTGATTATTGGGATATCAGCCAGTACCTTTGGGGAGGGGAAAGGGAGTGGTTAAAGCGCTTGGAAAAGACTTGTGATGTGCTGTGCTCTACTGAGATCTGCGTATCGATCATGCAAAGGGAAAAAAAAAAGAAAAGAAAATCCTTGTGTTTTGTATTCATGAAGCGCTAGCATCTTCAACACATTTGTAAAGCAAGGAAATGGTAAAGTGTCAACTGAAAGACAAAACACTGCAGTTCTCCAACGAGCCTTTGACAGTGTGTACACTTACATATTTCCACACCGCAAAGTCCCTCAGCGGAGGTGGCTGCCATTTGTCACACAAATTTCAGAGTGCTTTTGGGACACAATTCTCTAGGGACTGAGACACATCTGGAAAGATGTCACTTCAGCAACACTGCCTCCTCTGACACATCCACCATTCAGCAGTCAACTGGCAAGAGAGGAGACTGTCACTGGACAACGGAAGGATGCTGAACAGGCAGAAGGTGAACAATGGTTCGGGAATTAAAAACCTGGCTCCCAGTGGCTTATATTGAGGTTAATGGTTAGTGCTCTAAGGCAGACCACAAGCAATCTCCACATTCCTTATACCTCGATCTCCCAGTGAGAGCCATTTACACACTAGCCATGCCAGTACTCTCAGAAAAACACACATCTCCCATCACTTCTTCATGCAACTCCTCAGAGCGCAAGCTACCTAGACACCACGATGCCAGAAGCCACACAGGGACACATATTTTCTCAGGATGAACAACCTAGGACACTTGCATTTATGTATTTATGCATTTATTGCATATTTATCACATTTATTTTTTTCTTTGGAGAGAAAGGAATGATTGCAGTGAAATACAAAGTGTTCCACTCTGATTTAGGAACCTAAGTGCTAATGAGTCATTTATTTGTACTAGCTGTATTACTCATGTTATTAGACAATAAAAGCGGGTCCCCCTGTAACAGGTATTGTACAAATACAGAGTGGTGGAGAGTAGACAGAGAGGAGCTCTCTGTCCCAGAGAGCTAAAGATCCCAAATGGAAGAGAACAGGGAAAGCTCAGAAAAGCGTGGTAGCAACAGAAAATGTGACAGTGCTGTTACTTACTAAGTGTCATGAAAGACTTCAGTTAGAGATAAACCAAGGATAGAAAAAAACATGGAAGAAGAATACTGAAGGAAGAAGTACAGATGGGACAAAGGAGACAGAAGGGCAGATAGGATCAAGAAAAACAGAAGTGAATAGACTGCAGGACAGAGATGCTCAGAGCAACAGCAACTGATCCCAGGGCAGTCTGTCCTCTGCAAACCGGAAAGTTCTGACCAGTGGAAAGTTTCTGCTTTGGCTGTTCTTGAGGCTGCAAGAATTGGCCAGTCTGAAGTGACTGTTAGTAGCCCTTTCTCCCTCAAAAATACATGGGCTGGAAGTGAGAAGCAGAAGAATATCCACGTGGGCTCTATTCGTCTTTTTTTTCCAAAATAGGGACAACCTACTGCAGCTCTCACCTTGAGCGATGGTGAGAGAAGGCGTACCTCCAGGTGAGTTGCATTCCCCCCCTCACTGTCTTCACTGCAACAAGGCTTGCTTCTGCAGTGGCTGCAGTAGCTCTCCAGACAGTAAGTAACATTAAAAAAATTGTTTCTATAAAGTCTTTAAAACAAGCTGCCTAGAGTTACTCCTTGATGAACAGAAACAACCAGTGCTGCCCTCAGAGAAGCTCAGAGTAAAACAACTTCTGAAGGTGCAGAGTCTGCTGACAGGAAAGGGCTCCTGTGAAAACCGATACGGCATGCGTGGAAGGAAAAGATTTAATTGATTCCTCAATTTAATTTGCCGCTAGTTGTAACATCACACGTGAGAAGCAAAACGCACCAGCAACATTAAGCTACTGGTCCCTGAATTCCTAGCATCTTCCAACCCACTGCACCCACCGTGGCAAGGAACACCACCCTGCCCGCCTTAACCTCACAACAAGCTGGTCTGGGTCCAATGTACAGGGAAAGAAAAACCACTATGCTCAGGCAGGCAGCACTTGTTCAGCACGTTTTCTCTGACCTCCAAACTCTCCCCATCAAGTTATTGCAGATGAGCTGCCTAATACCCACTCCTGCTTGACAGCAGCTACATTTCCAGAGCCCCGTAAGACAACACTGTCCTCTTGTCCTGAGCAGTGAAATCAGGCACTCTGGAGGTGCTGAAAGTAGGCTAAGGGAAGAACAGAAAGGTTGCAAAGCTTATTATAGAGATAGGAATGCTGAGCCATCATTCACAGCATGAACCCGGTCTTTGCACCTACTTTGCAGGTCCAGTATGCAGTGCTTGGCATAAAATATTCTTGCGGATACCCAAACATTTCTTGCACAATAAAACCAGCACCACAAGCTCACTTCTACATCCTGTTACAGTGGAACAGAGAAGCAGCAACGCTTGGCTGGCATTTACCCCTTCACAGGAAAACAAGGGTGACCCACTACACACACTCATCTTGTCAATTGAGTGCTCCTGCCAGCACAGTGCACTGGGCAGCAGTGAGCGTATCTCTGTCTTCATTGAGTAAAGTGAATGCATGGCAAAGGCAGCCAGTTCACGTTTCCTCTGTAATAAAACCCGACAGTATCTGAGATCGACAAATACTCCAGCATGCACTAAGCTTGTCGCCCCATGATGAAGGCTAGGAACAGGCAGAAGCAGGAAAGGGCATACTTGTCTTTTATCACACCCCACTACAAAAGGGAGACCTGAGATATGGTGGTGATTGTTCAGGAACAGGAATTAGTAAGTGACCAGTTTCTGATTTTCTACAGCAGTTCCCTCTCCCTCTCACATGCCTTAGCTTCTCCCTTTATTCAATGGGAACAAGAACGATCACCTCCACAAAGTGTTTTAAACCAACAAGGTGAAGAGAGCTCAGAGTGTTTTACTATGCGGTATGTTGGAAACCACTCAAGCACAAGGCAGCAAGTAAATTACATGTAATACAGAGACCAAAATGAACACAAACCACCTATCCTCTTCCCTCGTTCACTCTGTCACAATCACTGTTGCTGGAGACCTGCGTGCAAAACTCCCAGCCACAAGCCAACCTTCCTGCAGCAAGCTGTGTCTCAGCAAGCTGCTGTTTGGGGCAAAGATCCTGCTGGCACTGCTCTCTTACGCGCTCCCAGCACTCAAGACAATAAAACCCCATCTGTTCAGTGCCTGCAACAATTAGATTGAGTTGCTCCGTACGCACAGCCCCACCTGGCAGGAGGTGAGAGGGTTTAGGTTATTTTAACACATATCCGCGAGGCATTGTCATAAAGTACACATGCCTGCCATACCTAAGCTGTGTGCATCAATTAAAAGCAAGCAAAACTCCTGGAATGGTGCACTAAATTCTTCCTTCTACTGTGTTTTAACTCCAGTCTGTTAAATTTCTTCTGCTCCTACGCTTTAATAAGTACTGACATTAAGCTGAAAGTCCACAACTCACAGGGGGAAGCATCTTTCAGACACAGTAATAAACTGCAGTGGAGAATCCAAGACAAAAGGATATTTTAGTCAAAAGCACTTGCTTTACAGCTCATCAAAAACATCTGAGTCAGCACTGCTGCAATTTAACAGCAAAAATAAGCTCACTACACCTGTTCACTTCTGCCACTGAAACCTATTGATTGTGATGACAGGCTCCACGGCAGAGGGAGATACATGGTCTATTTATTTAATAAGAAGGGGACAAAGGAGAGTGTACATGCCAACTGAGCTTCTTGTAATTCTTGGCAGTTATACTGAGCCCCGTCCTGCAAGGGCAGAAGCAGAGGATGTGCTTTCTGACCCACCATGCAGCTCCGCAGTGCATCTTTCCACTTCACTGTTTGCTGACCTGATACCATCACGGCTTGCAGGATATGTTGATTGTCTCTTCTTACAGTTCAAGTCC